>JAQIXU010001366.1:0-18061 GCA_034701245.1 Strigamia transsilvanica | reverse complement strand
TAATACCACAGAAAGTATTAAGAAACGTGCAAAATTTAATACAGTTTTTGTAATAAAATAAAGTAAAGTAGAAATTCGTAACCATAAAACACGAGAAATTAAAAAATCAAGCAGAATCGAGCGTAAATTAATAGAAACAAAAGTTAAAAATGAGCCACTAATTAATTCACGTACGAGTGAATTAATTTGAAGAAATAGAACAAATAAAGAGCTTACCTTAAACGTTGAACCCGAACACCTTCTTTAAACCAACTCTGAAGAACAACTGAAACAAAGAAAAAAATTATATATCAAGTCTCGCACATTTGCTTTTTGAATGTTTAATGAGTGCGCGATACTTCCTGCTCAATCGTGCCATCTGTGAGCTACAATCTAACTAAAAATGTCCTTTTAGTTATCTACAATTGCCCTCAGATGGCGCAGAAATAAATTCATTAAAATCAATAAAAAGATGGGAAAATTTACTAACTTACGTTATATTTTCTCATCATCAGTCCCGACTCGATTTATTTTCCGATTCCGATCCGCGGGACTCGGTCTAGCAGATTCTTCCACTCCATTTAGCCCAAGTTGGAGTTATATACAATTTTGAAATATTTAAAAATGTATTTTAAAATTTATTCTGAAATATAGTCTTAAATATATTTCGGAGTGTATCTTTAAATACATTTTGGAATATATTTTAGATTAT
Organism: Strigamia transsilvanica; assembly: GCA_034701245.1. Taxonomy (NCBI): domain Eukaryota; kingdom Metazoa; phylum Arthropoda; class Chilopoda; order Geophilomorpha; family Linotaeniidae; genus Strigamia; species Strigamia transsilvanica. The sequence continues at coordinate 17,370 of JAQIXU010001366.1, read as the reverse complement.
ATTTCGAATTACATTTTGGAATATAATTTTGGAGTTCCAATTTCAACATATTTTGAAATACATTTTGAAAATGTATTTCAAAATGTATTTTCCGACCATATGGGGGGCTCGGTTTGGCACTCCATTTTAGCAGAGCTCTATCTGATCCTGAAAACACGCATGAAAGTAAAATTCAAACATTCCCTCAACCACGATGCAAAAAACCACAGAATATCACATGAATAAATCAATCTTCGTCGTAGTGCAATGGAATCAATATGTTTGCAATACAATTTCTAGACATTTCTACTGTAGATATCGCTAACAAATATTTCTATATTGTATGTGTTCATACACACAGTCAGTCACCGAGGAAACCTCATTGTGTAAAAATGAAAATAAATCCACACATTCTCCGTACCATCCTCCAATTTTCGATCTCGAGCTCAAACAAACAAACACAAACACATACATACACAGATACAGAGACACGGAGGAGGGACGTTGTTCTTTTGTTTCCTTTCTCCTCATTCGAGACCAAGTGGGATGTTTACGAGCATCGTTTGCTCAATTTACTGGATATTTTCAACAAAAGATATAGAAAAAGTAAACATCTCTTTTAGATTTGTCAACGATACAATTTTGCTGTCCTTTGTAGTTTGATTTCATTTGAAAAGTGCAACAGCAGCAGCCATGACCGTGGTACGCATCGCCATTGCGAAAAACGCCAAAAGAGGTAAATTGCAGCGATTTGTTTTTGATATTGTATTTCTATCCCTCCCGATCTCATCGTGTAGGACTCTTCATTAAGCCGATACGAAAGAGGGGCAAAAAAGACGAGTGTCTGAAGCTGGACGTTCCAGTTCCGGGTTGGCAGCAACTAATGGACAAGAAACGCAGTTTCGGCTACAGATTCTACTGGGTGATGGTCATTGCTTGCAGTTTTCTCGCGTGCGCCTACCAAATAACGGACCGCCTCATTTTATACTCCAAATCGCCGATATCGTTCAAGGTGTCAATACTACAAAACAAGTCGGTCAAATTCCCATCTTTCACCGTCTGTCCGCACCCCTACAACGTCGTCAACTCGATACCAATCAAGGAGTTGTTGTTCGGAGCCAATGGCGAACCTCCCAGACACAAGTACACATGTCCCATTATACTCACTGAATTACCATCGCGTTTCAACATTTCCTACTCCGAAATTTTCAATAAAGTCACCACCGACGGCTTACTGGCATTTGCTGGCTTGACGCAGGTAAGAAAAACTAAAAAAGTGTTTTTAAAAAACTACAAAAAATATTTATTTTTTACAGAACTTATTTCCTGGCATAACTTCTAAAAGCTTCAATGTGACCACCACAAAACTCAAGTGTATTCACGGTATCTGCACAAAATATACAGTCCGTACGTATTAAAATATTAATGCGTATACACAGTGTGCAATTTTGACTAAATATTTCAGCCGATTTGATCCCTTTTCGCAAAGATGATCTAGTATTTCAGACCGTAAGTAACTTCTCGGCCAACCTGTGCGCGGATGAAGTCAAAAACGAATATAGAGTGGGATAACACTTCAAAAAACGCGTCGTTTAATTCATGCGCAATGATTAAAATTGTATTTCACTTTTAGTTGATCATCGCAGCCGATGATTACAATATCGATGACAACCCGTTGAGCTTCTTTGAAGTGAAGCGTTTTGAGAAATCGACATTTGCAATCAGTGCGAGACAGTTTTCCTTTCTTAATAGACCGGAAAATCCTTGCGTAGACGCATCTGCTGGCAATCTGTGCCGTTCTCGGTGCAGAGATGAATACCTATTGAATCGCACGTCGTGCAAGTACAACAAATGATTAAATGTCAAATTTCAAACTGATTTCAAATTTTCCTCTTTTTATCTTTCAAGATTGCCCCACACTCCGCAGTTAGACCTCCCGATGTGCAAAACCGACAACATTACTAAATTCATGACCACACTCATGCAACATTTGTACCTGCCCACCGTGCTGGACTACGAGGAGACTTGTCACTGTCCTCGAGCATGCACCAGTATGAGTTACAATATTAATTTCAAGGGAACGACTATTGAACCTATTGGGGCTGTTTACGCTTATTTCGATGACAATATAATCGACGATATAATGGAATATTACTCGTACACGCTCATTCCTTTCCTTTGCGACGTTGGGGGTAATTTGGGCCTTTTTCTGGGTTTGTGCATCCCGACTGTTCTGGAAATAATAGAACGTAGTGTTTCGTATTTCAAACAAAAATTCATTTAAAATGGCACGCATCACACGATAGCTTGAAAAATTAATTGTGTAATCATTCACTTAATAAAAATTTCAACCAGTTTGCTCGCAAAAAGTTTTCTCTCTAATAAACAGTCAACAAAAATGTATATGGGCACGCATTCCTTTGTAGAATTGATCATCCACAAAGGCAAAAGGAATAATCTTTGGAGGAACTGCAATACAAAATTTGCTATGGTTGTGGCTGAATGTTTTGCTTGGCAAGTGTAGTTGCCATTATGTTTGGGAGTTATGTGTCCTATGTTAAGGATGCTTGAAAATTCATCAAATTTGATCCAATTTGATGGAATTTTTTAGAAATAACACAAACTGGGCCTTACCTCCAGATGAGACTTGAGACGCCGGGGCTGTCCGAATTTTGTATTTCCGTCGCATATTTTGACATCAACAGTGTAAACTGAAGAAACAACAATGGGCCAATGCGGAACACAGAAGATCAAATTACACCAAAATGGCGTACCCGCGTTGGCATTTTGGCATTTTGGCATTTTGGCTCGTCAAATTACACCTGTGAATTCGAGTTTATGCTTAAAGTTTTTAATATGGATCAATGGATCATTGATTAGAATTGAATTACTTAAATATTGTTCAGTTGTGTGGTCCTTCCAAGTCTTTCTTCTCAATCCAGCGCCACCAAAACCGCCGCTCGACTGATATCAGTTGTAGGTATCTTGATATCAGCGACCTCGAGGGAAAAAATTAAGCAACTCATACTATCAATATTTCAATTTTTTATAAATAGCCAGGGACAATTATAAAATTTAAATTATAAAAATTTGCGATAGAAATAGTAATTAAGCTAATGTTTCCTGTTCAAATACAGTTTGGAGAAACAGAAAGAAACTTGTAATTGACAGCAATTCTCATAAGACGGCGCAATATGAGCAGAAAATATGAAACAACAAAAATCTCCCCGAGACAATAGATTTATTCGGCTCGAAAACAACCTGCAGTTCAATATAAAAAACAACTATGCATTTTATATTCTATTTTCTGTAAGTATTGTCATATTCCCCTCCTTCTCCATTCTAACTTCTAAATCAGTAAGACGAGTTTAAAACTCAAATTCTCCACTCTCTCTATCCTTGACAACTTCATACTGAGAATCTTCCTCATCGTTTAACCGTTTTCGTGCTCGATTTCGCCTTTTCTGTCGGACCAGCAGGTAAATGATGAGGCAAACGACAAAAATCACTCCCAACAAGCAAACACTCAGAGCAATAATTAGGTAAGAATTGCTCCAAATCTCCAAATTTTCAAAACCTAAAAATATTGAATTTCAGGCCGCCACTCATCGAACAAAAACAAAAACAAAATAAGATGTGCACTTACCCGAAACTGACAAAGTGACCACTCGAAAAACGATGCAATAGTTGCTCCGAATCCGGTTGCTCGTAACACCTTCTCGTGTGCACGCAACAGTCACCATGACAACACCCGCCGCACTCAACTGTTTTCTTACGTCCACATCGCCCGAGAACTGAAATTAAACAAACACAATGTACACAATAGCGTCAACGACTAATAACTCGCGCTAATATACTTGTAGGAAAAGTTTGCCGTGCTCTCCGACAGCTTTAAACGAGGGTCGATTGCCGGGCCGATCCACTCGTTGCCATCCATTTTCGTTCAACGCTTTCAAATGTGTGAGCACGCACAAGTTGGGACCGACCGCTCGCAAACCAGGATCTGCGGAAAAATACTCAAGTTTCGAATCGTCAAAATATTCACCAACTTAACCTATTAGAGAAATCTCTGCCGATGGGTGTAAGAGTGTGTCGTTTTCGGGTAAAGTAACGAGCGGAATGGTCTCCGTAAACGCCGCACTCACGAACACGGCCATTCGATCGCCACATTCTAAAACAAAATGGCGGACTCAACATAAATATCAGTATTTCAAACCCAACTTTACCCGCGATGGATTCCACGCATTTTTCAGTATCCTGCCTGAACACTGGCGTCGTAGGTAAACATTGGCAGCGACACTTAGTCCACGGAATTGCCGCCGCATTATTACCGTTAAAACGACAAAAATCCGAAGCGCATGCGCCTCCGCTTAAAGTGTAGATGTCGCCGTTGTAATGTCTGGATACTGTGTACAATTTCACTCGTCCGTGTCCACTGCAAATAAATAAAAACATCCACACCAAAACCTGTGTGGTCATTCTCGTTTCTGGCGAGCTAAACTAACCTGTCAACTTGAGTGTTTACGACGTTGTTTTGGCCGACGGTCAAAGGGTCAAAGAAACTCGCGTTTACCGGAAACACAGAAACACTAAACACACATGTTTCATACCTAAACCTTTATTTGAAAACCTAGTATATACAACGTTAAAAAATAGGATAACACAAGAATAGCTCATTACATGAAACTATTTTTCACAGAATTGTCTTTAAAAAAAAGATCAATGACAAAAATATTCAATTAATCTATTAAGCTGCCTCGGAAATTTGTCATTAATTAATTGATTGGCAGTACCACTCACGCAGGAATTGCATCTAAACTGAAGAGTCAACTCGAAACAATCTTACACTTACTCCCACTAACATTATTGGATTTAGTACTAGTTAATGAATCTGGCCTGCCATTAATCATGAGTAAAGTGGTCAACACTAATTATTATATAAAAATAAAACAACGAAAACCAAAAAAGGTCGTTAAATTAACGTGTACAGAGAGAGTTCGGTACATTTGCACTCGCTGCTCTCCAATTTGAGCTAACGAGACAACGAGCGACAAGTAAGAGTGATAAGGACAAAGCACCATATTCAGGGGGTCCTAAGACCGGTCCATGGACCGTAATATTTATACAAATCTGACAAATCGTTAAAAACATAACCTATCACACATTCACGCAAGAATATTACAATTGCACACGAAACGCACACGAGTGATGATTACACTGGAATTATTTTAGTGGCATAATTACACAAAATGACTGATAAAAACAAACAAAACGAAAAGAAACGAAAGCAGCTCAAATGTAATGTCATCACATTTCATCTAAAAATTCATCAAAAACAAATTCGCTTTGGCCGCTACGACAAGTAGTCCGGTGATGGTTCCATTATGGGTTCTGGGGTCGTGTACAGTGGGTTGGGGAAGTCGGCCGGGTGTGGAAGGGGCCCTTCAGGTTTGGGTTTGCGACGGTACGCCATGAGCCAGCAAGAAACGGCCACGGCGATCGCGACTAACGCTAAGAGAGCCGTTATGACGAGCGCCACGATCAGACCCGTGAGCGAGAAACAAACTTCGTCGTTTTTCAGCTGTTCCGTTTCTATCGAATACGAAATACGAAATGAATCGATCAATTTCATTTACTTCAATTTTTCGCATCATTTGTATTCATTTTTATTCAATTTACCTGTTGTGTTGGTTTGTCCTAAGCTGGTTCTGTCCACTACTTGGATGGCATTTGAATTCATGGTTATTTTCGTGTATTCGTCGACGGTGTTTCTGTTGTCGAGCGACGCGTCATCTCCCACGTCTTTTTCGATCCCGACCCTCGCTTGACGTCTTCGTCGACGCCCGTAAGCGTCCACTCCGTGACAGTTGACCGGTTGACATTGGCCGAAGCAAACTTTGACGTCGCATTGGAAGCGAATGGTGTTTCCGTTGGGAAATTTAAACGCGTTGAAATTGGCCACGAGCACTTGTTTCTCTTCGTCGTACTGCCATTCGCCAAACACACCCGGATCCAACGCGCAACTACAACAAAAATGTACACAAAATTAAAAAAAAATAAAAAACTATTCGAATTAACTTGAATCGTACCCATTCTCATCAGTAACGGGGTAACTTTCTTTGCCATCTTCCATCGGTAGCGCGTAACAACTCCTTGCAAATCCTCCATAAACATCTGCAAATCACGAACGATTAAACTAAATGCTCGTATATGTTTTACTTCGTTTACTTTTCGGCGTGACTTCGAGTTTAAGCATGAGAATTTCCCCAATTTCGGCCGAGCTGATATCTTCCCCGTTCGAATTACATATTCGCATGATGCAAGTTGGCGGTGGTCCCGTATTAGCTATGGTGCCCGACGTCGTGATCATGCTCACATTGAAGGCCAAACTGATGGTCTTCTCCCCGGTGTGGTACACGCATTTCACGTCGTACGCTTTAGCGCGGTGAGTGACTAATTTCGGATGTTTTTGAATGACTAATATGAACGACGCAATTCCCTAGAATTAAAAAACAGATTTGTGAATACGAATGATGATTTGAAAAGCGTGCCAAATTGGTTTACATCGATCGGTATCAAGCCGCACGAATTGAATCGCACGACGAACGGTAAAGTTCCCGGCGGTTGGATCGCGCTGACCACGCGGCGGCAGTTTTCGTTTTTGCTGTAACCTTTCACGTACACGACGCCGTCGAAGGACGCATTAATAGGAACGTCCACGTGGATTCCATCGGCTCGACAATTGACGGCGACCGAACCTGTCGGAGGATACGGCGGATCGGTTCTTCCCATAAAAGTAGTCGCTAAAACGCAAAAATAACGTATTAAAATGAGCAAAACCGGACGTAATCGCATATTTACATATGCAACTGCCATTGGGATACAATTTGCTATCTCTCGGACAAACACATCGCCTGATTAACGGTACGCATTCCTCATTTTCGGGACATTGGTCGGTCGTCGTACAGTTTTGGCTTACACCAACTTGAAGCAAAATTCCAAATTAATTGTTCGAATTTGTAAATAAAATAAAAATTTAATTCAAACTCACCGATACAATAATCGCCCAATTGGATGGCGAAAGGGTCGCAAGCACATTTGTCACGCACACAAATCAAATTACCAGGACATTGAGAGTCGTAAGTGCAAGATGGGACTAAAAATTTGGTCGATAAATGTTATTAACATATTCATTTAATTTGGTTAGTTCAAAGTTATTTTCACTGGAAGAGGATTTAAAAACGCAGTTTAATCAAGAATAAGTGAGATTTTCTTTCTCTCGAGTTTCCAGTCTTACTTGGACTGCAGAGGGTGTACGGATTGCCCGTGAGAGGCGGCGGGCAATAACACTCCGGTCTGTGGTCGATCATCACACATTGTGCATTTTGTCCGCAAAGTGTGTTCGGTTGACACAAGTCGCGACACACGTTCGCAACGCACGTTTTATCCGCTGAACAATTATCATCCGTGACGCACGACTCGTTCGAGGAGACTGATAAAATAAACGGGGCAATGTTTTGTACATACAACGACAAATACTCTGTAAATCTGTGTGTTTATATGTAATTGATATTCGTGTCTTTGTATCGAGTGAAAATTCATATATTTTGTTCAAAATGTGTAAAAAAATAATGATTACAGTTACTGGAAAAACAAAAGAATTACCAAAATACGACAAAAACAAACCAAAATTCCGTTTTAAATAACAATCTCACCTTGTCTGCATTGCACTAATGGGTTTCCTTCGTACCCGGGTAGACAAGTGCACGTCAGCGATACGACCGGTCTACTAGAGACCACTGTGCACACGGCATTGATTCCGCACGGATGCAGAATGTCGCACGCATGCTCGCACTGCTTGTCCAAGCAAGCCTGGTTCGTTGCGCAGTCGCTGTCTTGCGTGCACGTGCCATCTTGAACTAAAATTGCAAACGTTAATGTCAAATCATTTGACACGATGCGAAAAATCTCACCGATCGATGTGCATCCGGTTGCTGCATCGCCCGTAAAACCGGGCTCGCAAGCGCAGAATTGATCGTGGCGAGAAGTTAGACACTCGGCGTTCGCTCCGCACGGGTTTCTTTCGGAGCAGGGGTCGACGCACACGCTGCCCGAACACGTCATATCGGAAGGACAGTCGGAGGGACCTCGAAGACAGCGCTGGCGGGCACAATTTCGTGTTCCGTCGCCGTCGAAACCAGATTTGCATTCGCACCGTGCTACATGATCGATCGTTTTGCATTGACCGTTGGAATTGCACGTGAAATTTTGGAAGTTGCAAGGATCTTCGCATCGGCCCGATATGCAGTCTTGCGAATCTGCACACTGCACGGCCGAATGGCAACTCACTAAAACACAAAACAATTCATTAACCACACCGTATCGTAACTAAATTGTTTTGCTTTTCTCTCTCTCTCAAAAATACCTCGATAACAAACTTTGTCGGGGTTTCCCAGATGAGTTGGTGGGCACGTGCACACGGGTTTGTGATTGACGACATTGCACAGTGCAGTATCGGCACACGCCCCGCACGGATTTTCGCAAACTCCGTTGATGCACGCTTCGTCGCTCTGACAATCATCGTCAACCGTACATTTAGAGATAGTAGAAACTACCAAAAGAAAACAAATAAATATTTATCACACTTTTACTTTATCATAGTCCATACTTTTTTGACATTCGATCGTTCCATCACCCATGTACCCAATGGGGCACAAGCAAGCCATAGTTACTGGTCTTGTCGATGTTACTTTACAAGTGGATCCCGGTGCGCAAGGCCGAAGCGCCTCGCACGGGTTTTGGCACGAACTACTTATGCAAATTTGCTCGCTCGGACAATCTTCGTCTATTCCACACGGACCTTGAACTAAAAAAAAAAAATGAAGATATAAATTTCGTCGTTTATGAAACTTGTTGAGAAATGTTACCTGGAATGCATTGGATTTTGGGATTTCCGGTGTAACCCGGACGGCAGTAGCAATTTGGCTGGTGGTTTTCTTCCCTGCACTCGGCGCCTTGTCCGCAATTAGTCGCGGAACAACTCGTTTGACATTGCCCGATGAAACAGGACTTATCCGAAGGGCATTCGGCATCGGACGAACAGCTCCTGGCAGTGCAAACTTGCGTCGGATTGCCTTCGAAGCCGGATCGACACGAGCAAGTTGGTTGTCGCTTCTCGTCCACTTTGCACTCTGCGTTTTTAGCACATTGAGTCGTTAAGGCGCATGGGTTGATGCACACTCGGTTCCGGCAGACTCGATCGGACGGACAGTCCTCAGTTGATTGACATCCGACTAATTAAAAAAATCAAAATTGATCGATTTATTTTCTTTTTAAATCAATCGAACCGATTCTAACTTACAAACAAAGCATTCCTCCTCCGAATTACTGACATATCGAGGGTGACACGAACACACCGGTTTATGATCGACAACTTGGCAGTACGCGTTTCGTCCGCATTTGGTCAAGGCACACGGATCTCCGCAACGTCGTGCGACACAAGCGAGGAAATCGGGGCAATTTTGGTCCGTCGAACACGTCTCGTTTAAGTCTTGAGGTATTAAAACTGAAATTTAAAACAAATTTTAAAAAAAAATCAATAAATAAATAAAAAGTTTTAATTACCCGATCTGCATTCTTGTTTCGCATCACCAACGAAGCCCACAGAGCACGTGCACACGAATGTCAGCATCGGTACCGTGTTTACAACTCTGCATTGCGCATTCAAACCGCACGGTTGCAGATATTGACACGCAGAAACGCACACTCGATCGACGCAAGCTTCATCGTTCGGGCAATCCGAATCCAACGAACATCCGTGAGTGTCTGCAATCGAATAAAATCGTTCAAAAACAACCCGAATTCACTCATGTCAAAATTTTCTTACTCTTTTCACACAACACGCTCGGGTCTCCCGAAAAACCCTTGGCGCACTCGCAACGAGTTTTGTGCTTCTCCATCACGCACTTTGCATTCCGACCGCATGACGCGGACGTGGTTTCGCACAGATTTCGACACGAGCCCGAAACACACGCCATCGCGTCGGGACAATCCTCGTCGCGACCGCAGCTCGCGACCTCGCACGACTGCGTCGGATTTCCGCTGAATCCAGGCAGACATTGACAACTCGGTTGATGACGTATTCCCTTGCAAATGGCGTTTTGACCGCACGAAATCAACGGTGGTACGCACGCATCGGAGCAATGTCCGTTGTTGCAAACGAACGACGTCGGGCAATCTTCGTTGCTATGGCAACCAGCTATGTGTTTCAAATAAATATGATGCATGTTTATATGTATCGAGATAGAGAAAAAGAAATGGAGCAGACAGATCGAAAAGAAATCCCTAAAGAGCGAACTAAAAATCGGTGCAAGGAGAAGTAGACAAATGTTTTCTCACAAAAGTAAAAAAGTAGAAGCGTGTTATGGAGAGAGTGTGGTACGGAACACAAAATATTCAAAATAGTGATGTTAAATCGGGTGGTGGAGTGAATCGGTGTTGAAGAAGTGCGTTGCGGAATGGCGAGGGATATCGAAATCTTACTCTGAGTGCAGCTGTGCTCGGCTTGGCCGATGAATCCATCGGGACAATTGCACAAGGGACGATGATGGACCACGTGACAGAGCGCATTTTCAGCGCACGGTTTAATTGCGAGGCATGGATTGCTGCATTTGCCGCGAATGCACGCCTCTTGCGAGGGGCAGTCGTCGTCGGACAAACAATGCTCACCCATTGACACTAAAAATTCACAATTCCAATGATTAAAGCAAAAATATTTAACGCGAAAAAATCATTTTCCAGGAAAAATTGATAAAAGAAATTCGAATTACTCGGTTGACAGTCTTCGCCGGCAAACCCAACGTGACCGGGGAAACACACGCATGTCATTGTAATCAAAGGTCGCGTCGTGACTACTTTACACTCCGCATTCTTTCCGCACGGGTTTCTGTCTTCGCACGGGTTGGTGCACGCGCCATCTATGCACGCCATTTTGTCGGGGCAATCTCGGTCGGAGCACGTGACATTTCTATCAGCTGTAATAAAAATAATACGAATTAATATTTATTTCGCTGGACAATTGGATTGTATCGACTCACTCGTGGCTACGCAAGATATTGCTGGGTTTCCACGGAAAGGAGGCACGCACAAACATTGCGGCTGATGGTTCTGCGTGAGACACAGCGCGTTTCGTCCGCAGCGGAACGAATTGCAGGGGTTTCGGCAAATTCCGAGTTGACAAGATTCGGTATCGGGGCAGTCGTTGTCCGAGCGACACGTCACTTTGATGCACTGGTTGACTCCGTCGCCTTCGTAACCCGGTTTGCAGATGCATTGCTGACTGTGAGCGATGCCTCGGCATTCTGCGTTTTCGTGACACGGTGTCGTGTCGCAAACATTTTGACACACCCTATTCACGCATCGCGCAGTATCGGGGCAATAGACGTCGCTCGTGCATTGCACGGAGTTGCAAACGATTTCTGGATTGCCGAAATAACCCTTGACGCAAATGCAAACTGCACGGTGATTGAAGGGTTTGCAAATTGCGTTTTCGCCGCACGGGCGGCCCAATTCGCACGGATTTTCACACTGGTGGTTAATGCACGCTTTGGTAAACTCGCAATCCGAATCCTGGTTGCACTGACCGAATTTCGTCGGAGGAACAGTGACTTCAACTACAAAAACAACAAACAAAAAAATTTAAAAACAACACAACTCTCCATTTTCATTATCTTGCACGCACTTCTAATACATCCTTTGTTGTTATCACTCATGTAGCCATTAGGGCAGACGCATATCATGCTCCTCCACGGAACCGTATCGATCACTTTGCATTCTGCCAAAGGTCCGCACGGTCTCAACACGAGGCACGGATTTTGACACTGCTCACTGATACAAGCGAAACCGCTCGGACAATCAGCGTCGGTCCGACAACTGATATCCTCTAAAAGAGCAAACAAATTGAATAAATAATTTGTTATTTGAAATAAGAAATTCGTTATCACCTCTGCTACATGCGACCAGAGGGTTTCCGACGAGGCCTTCGGGACATTTACAGTTGGGCACGTGACCAGTGGTGAAACAAACGGTTTCCGGTCGACAGGGATGTCCACCGGGTATTTTGCACGGGTCGGCGCACTGCTTGTTAATGCACGCCTTGTCATCCGGGCATTGGTCGTCGCTTCTGCACTCGACTTCGATGCAACCGACGTGCGGATCGCCGCGCCATCCGATGGGACAATAGCAAATGGCGACGTGAGCTTCGGTGCGGCATTTGGCCGTTGGACTGCACGGGTTACGGTAGAGACATAGATCGATGCATTTGTTGTCGAAACAACTTCGATCGGGCGAGCAATCGTCGTCCACTTGACACTCGGCCGGAATGCACTCGATCCGCGGGTTCCCGATGAACCGCTGCGGACACACGCAAACGGAGCGATGGTTTTCGACGTGGCAATCGGCGTTGGTTCCGCAAGATGAAGATTCGCACGGGTTTCGACACTGTCGGTCGATACACGCTCGGTCCAGTGGACATTCGGAGTCGGATTTGCACCCAGTGTCAACAGGAACTATAAAAAAAGAGACAAAATGCAAATTTTAAAAAATGCATCAATTGCAACTTCTAAAGACATTACCTTTAGTGCACCCTCGGTTCAAGTCGCCAACGTAACCGTTTGGACAGACGCAAATCATTTGTCGCCACGGTACCGTATCGATGACTTTACACTCGGCAAATACACCGCAAGGTCGCAACACCAGACACGGGTTCTGACATTGTTTGTCCATACACGCGAGTTCACTGGGGCAGTCGGCGTCAGTTTTGCAGCTAGTGTCGATCACTGTAAGGAAAATGCATTGAAAAATGGTGCTGAAATTAAAATAATATCTCATATACCCTCGCATTGTTGTTTAGCATTTCCGGTGAATCCCGGTGGGCAGATGCAAACGGCCGCGTGATTTTTTGGTTCGCACCGAGCGCCGAGTCCGCACCGCTCGACGGTGCAAGGATTAACGCAATGATGGTTTTCGCACATGCGATTGTCGGGGCAGTCGGCATTGTTCTGGCATTCGACAGGATTGCAGAAACGGTTCGCATCTCCGTGATAGCCTTTTTCGCAGTCGCAATGCTGTTTGTGGTTCCGCATCAAGCAAATCGCATTTCCGCCGCACGGATTGAGTACGAGACAAAGATCGATGCATTGGTGGTCACGACACGCTTTGTCGTGTGGACATTCGTTATCCGAACTACATTCGACTGGAAAATAACGACAAAATTAAATGTTTCGTTTTAATAATCCAATAAGCAAACTCACTTCGTTCGCATTTAACATTGGCATCGCCAAAGAACCGCGTCGGGCAACTGCAAACGGGTCGGTGTATTGGCACCTGGCAAACAGCGTCGATTCCGCAAGGATTCTTAGGTAAACAGGGATCGGCGCAGTCTCCTTGGAGACAAGCCAACCCGCGATTACACTCTTCGTCGGACTGACAACCTTTTGGAACTGGCGGGGGTCTCGGAACTGACAAATTAAACCATAAAAACATTAAAACTACAATTCTAAACCTCCTTTTTTAAAATCAACACGTACTCGCTTCGCAGCCTCTGTTGGGATTTCCCATGTACCCTTCGGGACAAATGCAAATCATAGTTCTCCATGGAACGGTGTCAATCACTTTGCATTCTGCGAAATTTCCACAGGGTCTGAGAGCGAAACACGGGTTCTGGCAACGGCGGTCCATGCATGCCAAACCGCTAGGACAGTCGGCGTCAGTTACACATTCGTACGTTTCTTCAATATCAACTGAATAATGAAACCAAAATACATTAGAATTAGAAAACAATGCAAATGATCAATCTTACTTCTTCTGCAAGCGACGTTATCGCTCTTGAATCCAGGCGGACAATCGCATTGAGATTTATGGTTCCTCGGACTGCAGATCATGTCCCTGCTCGAACATGGGTACACGAGACAAGGATTTTCGCATTTGTCGTTGAAGCAAGTTCGATCGCCGGGACAGTCGCCATCGCTGTGACATTCCACGTATTTACATTCTCGGTTCGGATCCCCTTGGAAGCCACTGACGCAAACGCAGGTCTGTTTGTGAGCCGCCATTTTGCATTCCGCATTCACACCGCAAGGGTTGCTGTACAGGCACAAATTGACGCAATGGTTGTTGCGACACGCCTTGTCGTCCGCGCAATTATCATCGGTTTGACATTCGACTGCGAAACGATAGAATAAATTTTTTTTAAAAATTAGGAAATGAAATAACTCTTTTATTTGTAAAAATTTACCGCTGACACATTGGAAGTGAGGATTGCCGATGCTGTTTGGCGGACAACTGCACACCGCACGATGATTCGGAACCGTGCAAAGAGCGTTCTGACCGCATTCGTTGTACCTCTTGCAAGGATCGTCGCAAATTCCTTCAATACACGCTCTATCCCGTTCGCAATCCAAGTCGGACTTGCAAGCACCGGGAACAGCAACTGTTTAAATAAAAAACGTAAAAATTAATTAATTCAATTAATTAATTAATTAATTCTCTTACTCTTTTCGCAGCCACGGTCGGCTGTTGCAAAATAGCCACTCGGACAGACACAAGTCATCGTTCTCCAAGGAACATTGTCAATTACTTTGCATTCAGACGACGGATGGCATGGTCGGAGTACAATGCAAGGGTTCTGGCATTTCTCGGTAATACAGGCTTGTCCACTTGGACAATCCGCATCGGTGATGCACTCGGCAGTAACAACTAAACAAATTGCATTTCATTTGAAACATTTTTTAAAATATAGATTTTCAGGTGCACTTACTCAAAACACATTCTCTGGTCGGTTCGCCGGTGAATCCGCTTGGACAGGTGCACATGGCGGCGTGATTTTGTGGAATACAAAGCGCACGGAATCCGCACTGCTGTTGTTCGCACGGATTGCGACAATGTTCGCGAATGCAGGCGCGATCGAAAGGGCATTCTGCATCCGATTGGCATTCGATGCGCAAACAAGCTACCAATGGATTTCCTTTGTATCCAGCGTGACATTCGCACGCCGCTTGGTGGTTCTTCGGACGGCAGAGTGCGTTTTGACCGCACGGGTTGTTTAATAGACAAGGATTGACGCAACGATTTTCGTGGCATTTTTTATCGTTGGCGCAATCAAGATCGGAAGTGCATTCCACTGAAAAATTAAAATTATAATTAATTTATAATAATTTTTTTAAAAAAATTACAAAAAGCTTACATTTGATGCAAAGTTGTCGTGGGTCTCCATAGAAACCGATGGGACAACTACAAATGGGTCTATGATTGAAGGTGTTGCACTGAGCGTTTGATGCGCATGGTTTGCGAGTGACGCACGGATCCACGCATTTCTTATGCTCACACGCCTTATCCACGGGACACTGGGCATCGCTTATACATTCATCATGATCGATCTTTTCCTTCGCTATATAATTAAATGTTAAATTTAAAAAAATATATAATTTTTTATTCGGAAATGACGTACGTTGTTCGATGCAGCCTCTGTTTGTCGTTGCTACGAAGCCATTTGGACATATGCATATCATGGTACGCCAGGGAACTGTATCGACCACTTTACACTCGGCGTTATCGGTGCACGGGTGGAGAACTATGCACGGATTTTGACATTTTTCAGTTATACAAGCTAAACCGCTCGGACAGTCGGCATCAGTCACACACTGAGGCGGCGGAGCACCTAAAAAATTCCAAAAATTCATTATTTCTCGCCAATAAACAAGTCGCAATACGATCTTACGTGGCACACACTGCACCAGCGGATCTCCTTCCATGTGTTTCGGACAACTGCACACGGCGAGATGATTTCTTGGCTCGCAAATTGCATTTTTGGCGCACTGGTTGTTCACAACGCACGGATTTTCACATTTATTATTATAACAGCCTCGATCGGATGGACATTCGCGATTGGTGAAACATTCTACTTGCACGCAGCCCTCCAACGGGTCGCCCTTTGTGCCACTGGGACAATAACATTGCGCCGCATGTTGGATCGCCTTACACAGGGCAGTTGGATGGCACTGGTTCTTGATGTAACAAGGGTCGACGCATTCCCTTTGATGACACACTTTGTCAAAAGCGCAATCAGCGTTATTTCGACATCCAGCTGGAAAACAAATGACAATTATTGCCTGATGTCATTTCCTCATTTATTAATAACAAACTTACAAGGCAGACATTCGGCGTGTGGGTTTCCAATAAATCCAGGCAAGCAACTGCAAGAAGGTCGGTGATTGGTTGCCTCGCAACGCGCATTAAGTCCACAGATGTCGCCAACCAAACATGGATTTCTACACCTGTTACTGACGCACGCCTTATCGTTCGGACAATCCTGGTCTTGAGTGCATTCGGGTTTGGGTTTGGGCACGGGAATACACCCCCTGTTCGCGTCACCCATAAAACCAATGGGACATACGCATATTAGTGTTCTCCAGGGAACCGTATCAATCACTTTGCACTCGGCTTGCGGTCCACAGGGGGTCAATATCGGGCACGGGTTCTGGCATTTCTCTTCGATGCACGCTGTGCCGCTCGGACAATCAGCATCGGTGCGACATTCATCGATTTTTCCTATTAAAAACCAATTAATTAATCGAATATGCATAAAATATTGTTTTCTTACTAAGGTCGCATTGAACAAACGGGTCACCGGTGCTACCCTCTGGACAAACGCACATGGCAGCATGCAGCGGTACAAAACAGTGCGCGGAGGGCGCGCAAGGTCTGTTGACATCGCACGGATTTTGACATTTTTCACGGATACACGCTTTGCTAATGGGACATTCCTCGTCGCGCACACACTCTATGAAGAGACATTCGATATGTGGATTTCCTCGGAGTCCGACGGGACAACGACAACGGGGTTGATGGTAATCCACGTAACATTCCGCACTGCGACCGCACGTGTTCGGGAACACTTGGCAGGGGTTCTGACACTGTTTGTCAATGCAGGCCAAATGGAATGGACACTCGTTATCACTTCGACATCCACCTTAAAAAGAAATTTAAAAAATCAATCAATTCAATCATAAATCAAATTTGTTCATTCTACATACTTTCGATGCACCGAACTTGAGGATTTCCGACGTAATTTGGTGGGCAACTACAAATAGGACGATGCACACGAACCGTACAAATGGAATGCGTTCCGCAAGGGTCTCTCGGAACCTCCGTGCAGGGATTTCTACACGTTCCATCCACACACGCCTTATCGTGAGGGCAATCCGAGTCGCGTCGACACTGCGGTTCGGTGATCACAACTGCAAGAAACGATTACAAATTGAAACGACTGAATATACAATTCGAACAGCGGCCATACTCAGAGTACAGGAAATCAGAGGATTTCCAGTGTACTGT
>JAQIXU010001365.1:0-18066 GCA_034701245.1 Strigamia transsilvanica | reverse complement strand
ATTATTTGTATATTAAATAATAAATTTCGTAATATAATTGAAAAAAAATGCATTTTAGACAAATAACCTTGGAATGCGTTTCATAATACATCTTACAAAATGCATTTCCGCGAAGTGCTATGCATTTCACAATATGTCGCAATGTATTTTTGAACCATTTGGAAAACACCAACAAAAACGATATCGTGTCACCAAAGGCGTTAAAGTGACCAAGCGTTTTGGCATGTCGTGTGTCGCCCAAGAAAAAATTAAATGCGGAAATGACATCACGCTTGTGTCAACCCACGACTGAAACGGATGTCGAGTGTGTTCGTTGTCACGTGCTCCATTTTTTGCCCGTTGGAATGACTAGACAAAATAATCAATCGAACTAACCTTTAAAAAAACCAAAAGCGCAGAAAAACAGAGCCATCTAGTATCAAACTCAAAACCGTCAACCTAATAACAAAAAAAAAAAAAAAAAAACAATTATTACAAGAATTATTAGTTAAAAATTACAATAATGTCAACATTTTCCCAAATTACAATTCGCACAATACTCGTACAAACACAAACTAACTACTTGTACAATATTTGCCTAATCTTAATTCCCCCTCGTTCGCACCTGCTGCAATGCTAACAAATCCCCTCATCCCCCCATTTCTCTTCATTTAAACGTGCGCGCAGTCGTGAGCACAAAGGTTTTGACCTACAACACTAACACTAACAATGCAACTTTAGCCTCGCCAAGTAATTCCTTGCTGAGGAATCCCCACCCCCCTTTTCTCTCTATTTGCCTTCTCAGGTCGCCTCGTTTATGAGGGCATTATACATGCAAGTGAAGCGGCTGCAAACTTAATAACAAGCAAGCCGCAAAATAATCACTGCTACACAAACATTAAATAAACATTTGAAAACAGCCGTGAAACCACCAGGCAGCATGCATTCTAAGCGCGGGGCCAAGGCGCTAAAATTGTGTTGTGCGCATTGCTCAATGAGAAGTCGTGCAGCAGATGGAGGCGAGGCCATTGCAACTTATCTGCACCCACCCTAAAACAATGCTAATTAGGGTTATGTGCCATGAAAGTGCAATTAGAAAACATTCAAACTTAGCGAGATGGAATTAATAACAGGACACAGGTCTCGCATGAAAACAAGTCGCTAATTAATATTAGTACAATGAATTTGTTTAGGACTATTTTTCCATTCCATCAAACTCTTGCTCGCGAGAAGATTGCTCAGTTTAACATCAATTCTCCATAGAGGGGAATTTCTTCAGATATGCAAATCTCCGTTAATAGGGTCACCTTTATCTAACCTAGATCTAGATAGACTGCATTCGGCCGTAACCGCAAGCAGGTGTTAAACTGGGGGAAGGAAGGGTTACGTGAGTTATGATCTAATTACGTTTTTCAGTTTATATGCATTAAGATAATAGATAATCATAAAAGGATTAAGCAATTACGGGCACAATTTTGAATTTAAAACGAGTCGGTGCCGCATACAATTAGACTTAATCACGGATGTTTGATAAATTAAAGCGGATATTTTGATGAAAACATCAATTCAAGGGAAACCAATTGAAAATACTTTTTCCCCTTCAATTTCATCATTCAATTCGCTTCAGCATTTTCGTTATTTATAAGCAGTAGAAGCGCGCCCATCTTTTATTGTAGTTCCTCCTTAAGAACTTCTTACCCATGTCATCTGGAAATGTCACCACAGCTCCCTCCCAGATTTGAATGCCACAGGCAGTCATTAGTCAGCCAACTGATTACCCAACCGCAAACCCATCTCCCATATATTACATCAAGTGAACTTTCATAATAACCAGAAATGCACTCCTATACGCACTACAATACGATGAAAAATAATGATTAAACATAAAGGCTTTCCAACAGTGACTATAAAAGACTACTTTTTGGGCTAATGTAGAAATTGTACATTGTACATTTTCTAAAATTTCAATCTCGATCATTTGCAAAAACTGCAAGAACTTGAAAACCCCAAACGCCCTAGCATAAAACTATGCATTTGCACGTACATAAAATACTGCCCCATTCAACCAGTCTATCCCCACATATTCCAACCTGTTATGTGCAAGACCTTGAACATAACACTCGAAAAACACTACAACTATGTTGCAGCGCATGCACATTTCACCCTCCATCAGACCTGAGTTTCTCCTTGTACCCATTCATTCCGAGTAATATCAACTTTTGACCACGCAGTCAGCAAACCAGTTCTATCCACAGTTCCAAAACCATATATCTTCACTGCCTTGTTACATGTATCGATTGCACATTCAAGCTCAAACGTGACACACTTGTCTCACGAAGAAAAAAAAACATTTCAAACAAACAAACACTTTTGACTTTTCCTTTAAAACCGCCAACAAAAAAACACCAGATAAGATACTCCAACTTATCCTCAACACAAACACTGTTGTCGGTTAAGTTTAGGCCATAAAATCAATCGAAATTTCTTGCACAGCTGTTGATGTGCTTAAATATATATATATATATAAAAAGTCCAATATGAAAATCAGAAAACAACAAGAAAAAAGCTTGGTTTTCATTAGCAGTTCATGACTCTTTTCAAAAGCATATTAGCTGCGTTTTTTTAATCTCGAAAAATCAAACAGCTGCTTGACTTTTTAATAGACATTTCAAAGTCTTAATATATTGTAAACCAATATTATTGCAATTTTCAATGAAGTTTGCACACAGCTGTGTCTGCCTTTTATGCATGCGGAGAAAAAGAAGGGAGTCCATACTTAAGAACCTGTCGACACATTTCTTCTCTAAATGAGCTCACCAGCTGGGCTATTGAAGATTCTCTTTATTCTTCTCGCTTTCAGTGAATTAACTAATTATTAAAACTGTGAGAAAAATAAACCTGACACTTAATGCTGTCTCCGAACACCGCACGAATTCCAAATATTTTCATTGCTTCCTCACTAAACTTGTCACCAAATTCTCACTTAAACCTAGTTTCCGTGTCCGCGACTATGGCGACAGCAACGACGATAGCGGACTCACGAAAAAGTTTGAATCGGTGGTTCTTAACCTTTTTGTAGTCGGCACCCCTTAGAGTCTCGAGATATCGTCACTTTTTAAATACCATAAACAATAGGTGCATTCAAAAATTTTGTTTCTGTGGTTTTTTGGTGTTTTTGTAAACAGCAAAAACAAAATACAAAAACTGTGGCGACCCCAATGAGACTTTCCAATGTTACCACAAACTGAGCTAAAAATGCCCAACATTCGGGTCCCCTAGGTTAGTCATCACTCCCTCCCCCGCGGTGATTCATTTCCTCCTCACAGGACAAGTGCGCGCCCTCAGGCGTTGTTCGCTGCTCGGTTTGTCACCTCATTGGCCAATCCGGTCACCTGACTAAGGAAATAAAAGTAGGAGTTTTCCGCCTTTAGGATAGAACAGAACCAACAACCGAACAAGCCACAACTCCTGCCAGTACTGAGATCCTCAAGAGTCAAACCTTATGCAAAATACAAGGAGTGACCGAGGACATAGACAAAAACAGTGTGGCTTCTGAAAGGCATCGTTTTCCTAGTTTTTCCTAACTAGTAAAAATAGGAATCACCGATAAAATCGGCCCCGAGACACTCGAGGACAATTGTATTCATGATTGGCCCGATAGCCCTAACCGGAGTCTCGCGCCAGTCCAGACAACACGAAGTGCAATAAGTTGGGACTCCCGACCAGTTGCACGACCGTATTATCCTTCAAACCCCCTAGACAACACACGAAGGCCAAACTGAAGTCCCGGAGCATTCAATCGCGTCCAACGAGTGGACCAAACAGGACAAAAAGAACCAAGACTACGCCATTACAAACACGCATGGAAGCAAACCAATGCGTGGACAGAACACGCTATCTTGTCACAGTCATTTTATTGTCTACGACAGTGGTTCTCAAACTTTTTTCACTGCGGCACCCTTTTTCGGCTAAAAAAATTTTGCGGCACCCTTTTTGGGCTAATAAAATTTCACGGCACCCTTGTCGGGGTAAAAAAGAAGGAAAAGCAGTGCAAATTTAATGCTCAGTTGTTTTAAGGCGATGAATGAAACTGTTTACATGAATTTTTCATTATTTCCTTTATGTTTATGGAAAGTTTAGTTAATTTTATCCTCAAATCACTCGACTCTGAAAGTTTGCTTTTTGGTTTTCTTGATTATTGCCGCGGCACCCCTGGCATATGCTCGCGGCACCCCAGGGTGCCCCGGCACCCAGTTTGAGAACCTAGGGTCTACGTGTAAACTAACAATAACAAAAGACGTCCTAAACCTACTCACAAGTATTCAGAACTACTCACTCATTTGGTATGCCGAATCATAGTAAGGTAAGTAATCTCATTCGAGAGGGAGTTACACCAAACTCCCTCTACTCCGTTTTATATGACATATAATAATACGAGAATAGGGACGCGACAAAACATGCCTACCAGTGAATGCGTTCAGTTTTGGGTCTGTTTATGGCGTAGTTTTTGGGTCTCATCCTTAATCTTGCGAGTAACGGCGATTAAAAATCCCATCATTTTAATCAACTTACGAACAGAGTCGTCTACAGACTAGATCGTGCCCTGAGGTAAACAAGACACATTTCACTTGTGACATGTGTGGCGGCACCGTGAGGCAGGCTGCCTCAATGACGGTACTGCTAACGAATTGCAGCTAACTTATTTGAGCAGAATTACTCACGTGTTAGGAGGTGGATGCTTCGCCTGAAAGCATTACGCAGATTGGAAAGTTTGACCGTCGATCTAACTCTCATGGCAGCCATTTTGAATTTGGTTGTAAAAACCAAAACCCGATATAAAATAACCATCCGGTTTTAATATGTAAACCGAATTGTAATGTATTAACATTCTATTATCTAGATGATTTTTACATTTAAATTGCAATTACAATGCACTGTACACACAAAATGCAAATGCAGCACGGCTCTTGCTCCACAAGTCACTTTAAATTCCCCAAATCCCCAAAGTAAGCCTTGAAAATGAACTAATTATTCTGCATGTAATTCTACACACATTACACAATATCACCAGCACACCCATATAAAGAAATTCTAAACTTTTAAAACTAATACAAAACTTAGCTCTTGACAATAAAATAGATTAAAATATTGATATGAAAACAAACAACAGATCGCGACTGCAGCTCCCCCGATTGCCAGTCAGGCGCATCCATATTTGTCAAATAAACAAATAAATTAAATAAGCCAAAACCCATTTGTATTTTTTAACCCGAATGTTTTTCAGTAACTAACAAAAAAAATTGCTGCAAATTAAATTACCCACCAAACACGCCATATTGTATGTGAATTATAGACATTGCCGAGAAAGCCTCAATTTTCTATCCTGTATAATGACACTCCATTAATTTTCAAGCAAAGGTTTGAAAACCCACTTGCAGAGAAAAAAGTCATTCGCGCACAAAACGTCTTCATCACTTCGGAAAATGTTTTTTTTTTACTCGCGTAGAGCGTTAAATCGGTCCATCCTTTTCTCGAGAAGAAACATGTTCATAGTTCACTTAGCATTACAGTTTTCTCTGTCGTGAGAAATCAATTCATCAAACAAAAAGGGATATTGACAAAGTTTCGTCCCAACTGCAACGGTGAATAATTTATCCAAATTGCAACTTAACTTTCGGTTAATAATCGTAAATAATTTTAGAAGCACCCGTCAAGCACCATCTCGTGTATTAGTAGTCGTCACTACTATTAACTTGGTAACGATGCCAGGTGCGTTGATGTAATGTATCGAGTAAAAAAAACAACATTTGAGCTAAGTTGAGCTAAGTTCTAAAAATTGGTGCAAACGCATGTAGCCCAAAATTATGTCGAATCCCCTTGCTCCAAAGCAAAAATACTGCAATACAACAATTCTCCTCAAGTTTCCTTTTAAAATGGCCAAACGGTCTCACACTAATCGTCTAGGGTGACAAATAACAAGAATACCCAGGCAGCACATCGAGTCAGATGCAACGTCGATGCAATATACGAGATAGAAAGTCTATATTTCTATATTGCTGCGATATCAGTGCGGTATCTAAGTGGCACGGATTCGTGACAGAAATCTATACCTCAGAGACAAAGAATCTGAACAAATTCTATTGTATATCGATTTATCACGGTAATTATGCCAAGTTTGTATATCGATATCAATATCGAAACATTTTACTGCTGTATGTTTCATGTAAGTAAGCTTATATGACTTATACTTGCATGAACCACTTCGTATACACATAGAAAAAAGAAATAAATTGAATTTCTGTATAGAATCTAGCTACAGCAGAGATAGATTTTCTGTATAGATTTTACATAGAAATTCTGTGTAGAATCTTTGGAATTGTATACTGATACCATATAGCCACAAGATAATGTCTATATAGACTTTAGTCAGACGTTCTATACTATACTGATGCGATGTCATGCCGATATTCGTGTTGGTTGGGTAATTCTTCAAAAACTAAACACGTCTGAACTTCATACCACATCAGACCAAAAGCCGTTTAGTTTAACTTAAAAACAATAAACAACCAGCCCTGGGAGTCAAAAGCGGCTAGAAAAGCATTCTGGTACAATTTTTACATTCTAGAACCTTGCCGGCACCAATTACCATAAATCAATTACACATAAACACATAAAAGAAAGGCCCACAGAAAAATGACTAAATCAAACCAAAGTTAACCAAGAAAACCGCCTTGTTTTGGTTTAAAGAAAATCTTAACGAAAGAACCATGATTAGTACGATCAATTCCCCCAGCTGTATTTTTCACCCTGCTCCGAAAAAGATTCGAGTTACAATAGGTGATAGAAGTGACCACAAAGGAGCTCTACGAATGAACTCTAAATAGAGTGCGAATCAAGATATCACGGTGCCAGATAAGCTTTTCACTCCTTCAGCACGTCAGGAAAGTCCACTTTCACTTCGGACAAAAATAAGTGGTGTAAAAGAAAGAGTTGCACACGACACGAGAAGTTAAAGTACAAAGAAAAAGAAGCAGCCAGTCAATGTTCACGAGCCTTCGCCATGCATTGAGGAAGTGATAACGAAAGGAAAAGAATCTGATAAGGTATAATGGGATTTCAAGACGAGAGGGTCGGTGAGTGCCGTGCCACGCCATTGTACACGACGATACCGTTTTTTCCCGACCAGGTGTTGGCGAGGATCTAGTACCTGGGATTCCAATCACGTTTGACGGCGCACAGTCTTGAGCATTCGAGCTGCTTACAATGAGGTTCATTTTCCTCTCTTTTTCCCTTCTCTTCGCGTGTCGTGAAATCACACACACTAGAAAAATTCCCAAGTGTGTAGAAGCATCGTTTCACATCGCCAACATTCTATTTTTTTTTTAAACTAACAAAATCGACTGAAAATCCCCATTTGTTTGTGGTTGCTGTAACTTGGATGTTAAACTGAGCATCTGCAAAATCACATTTTAAATGAAATCTGATAAACTGCTTGTTTAAATGTAAATTTGGTATTCATTGGATCTGGTCAGGGTCGTTGAGAATGCGATGGGGAAAGCCGGGACAAATTCCCAGGGCCCGGGCCCCGACTATGTGTATATTTGTGCACATGAACGACTTTATAATGGATCCACATGTGCTAAAATTATGTGCTCACGAAACCTCGTTTTCGCTTTAGTTTTTCAAGGATGGTTTAAATTTCCTTCAAGCAGAAAATGAATGAAAATCTTCTCCTTTGCAAACATACTGTAATGGAGAAAACGAGATTTACAAAGTGCCATCTTTTTAATACACCGGGCTTTAAATCTAATTATCTTTTCCTCAAATTCATACTAGGAAAGCAGTATGTATGTACTCTTAAAGTGTGCAGGTTCAAACGAGAAGCGTTTAAGTAATGTGACGACCCCAAAATGTTATTTCGAGGCGTCAAGGAATTTCATTGTTTGAAATAAATATTTTCTTATTTTCTTATTTTTGAAACGAGTTTATTCCTTTTTATTGTTGAGCTATTTTGTCTGTCAGCATAAGCAGCCCAGGGGAGCTGTTATTGTTGAGCCAGCATGATTCACAGGATGTGCTACATCCTGTGAGGAGAAAATTGACTTTTCAAGTCAGTCCAACCCATGCTTTTGTTGAAACAACAACACACTGAATACTCTGAAACTACTTTGATATTCCTTGATTATTCGTGGTTATTTTGCATAAAAGTTATTGGACTCATTTCTTAAGTGTGATTTGGGATCTGCCTTCTGTCAAGACAAAGCCAGAAGCTAGCCCAAGTTGAACCACAGTGACGGAATCATTTCGCTGTGACATGCCAACGAATTCCAAGGTCTTGGATCTTTGGAGGATCATTGCAACTGCAGTGATTGAATTGGGTGACCAGAAGTGTCATTCTTTGTTTACCATTGATTGGTTAAATCCAATCAGGGAATTTCCCTACACTTTTGACAATCTTGCCCGTAGTGGAGGATTGCGACAACCGTTGCAATCTATTGTCTTGGGTTAGCGGAATTTCCGCCCTGTGTGTTGGACCTTCCAATTGAGGAGAGCTGCAGAGAGTTTACTACAACCGGTTCAAGTATTTGTGATTAGTAGATCCCGCCCTTGTGGAGGATTGTCACAGATCGTGGCAATAATCTACATATCATCCAGAGAAGTAGTACGTGGATCCTGCTCTTAGAGGAGAGTCATCGCAGCCATAGAGACCAATCGCCATGCTCGTTATGTCGATTTAAACGTCTCGCGTTTCGATGGCGTAGCGTGCGACCTGGTGGCGAATTCAGTTACAACGGTTGTATAACCGTCACACGTTATAGTAACTATAAAAATTAACAACCAGAAATAGTAGCTGAATTTGTGTAGTACACGATGGGTGTTAAAGCTGCCGGAAACGAGTAATTTTCTCTCCATGTTCTACTCTCCACAATATTGCCGTGCGACACTTATGCCTCACCTAAAAAATAAATTAGCAAGACACAAAAGTGTTCATTTACCACATCAGGGATGAGAAGTAAAAAAAAAAAAAGAATAGAAGGCAACACACATTATCAACCTTAACTGTACAAGATTGTTCTTTGGAATTGAATGTTGATTGACTGGAAGTAAACTGCTCGTTCACGTTAGATTTGCCACACGGTTCCACCTTTTCTTACACACGAAAGGTGGTTTCCATTAATTGTAAATTGACCACAGCCAAACCCCACTACCGCAGTTCTCGTCCCAATAGAATTTTCTAATAAACTTGCTGGCTAAATGCCCGGATTAGTGGAAACTAGGTAAGCCATTGGGGAAATATGATTAAAGATTTACGATAATTATTAGAAAAAATTAGAAAGACTCACACAATTATAAACTTTAGAAGAAAATGTGGAAACTTAAAATAAATAAAAAAAAAACATTATATTATATATGTATCAACAAAATCGTGCAAATTTTATTGCTTAGAAAACGACAAAATATGTCTTTGATATTTGTTTATTCAAGAATTTTCGAAAAGAAAAAAATTTATTTTTTCCACTGAATTCGCGCCACTTTGACGTGTATAAATTTACTCAGCGTCACCATTTAAATCGCGTTATATTTATCCAAATCATCTTTGATCAATTGGATTTGGATTGCAAAATCAAAGCCTAAAGATACACGTCTCGCGTTCCTTCAGCCATCACCATGACAACTAACTCCAATACTTTGTTGGCTTGACAGTTTTCATTAGACGAAAAATGTTGCTTCCCAATAATACTGCGCCAAATCAAGTGCAACGTTTTGGCGCACGACCAAAAGTCTTTTCCTTTTCCGACCAAGTTTCGGTAAATCCTCGCGCGCTCCTACTTTTGATTGGCCCGGAAGTATCGATTTCCGCAATAAGAGACGACACTGCAACGGACTAACAAGCAACCGTGATTAAACCGTGTTGATAATCGTACTCGACCAAAGTGTCCCTCTTGTTTTCAAGAGACTTGCTCGCTTGAGCGTGTAACGACAAACAACAACAGCCATGTCAAATTCATGAGGAATAACTTATAACCCGCGTGCTAATTCGCGCGAAGATTATACTTATTAATTTAATACGATCTGCTTGATTTATTCAAACGTTAGGCACAATAATTGCTCAGTTGGGGTCTACCATGCGTGAAAAAAAAATGTATCTGGTGCCAACGTTTCATTTATATTGGGAAATATTAATTTCGTCTGGCTACATTACCCGACAGGCTGTCTTGCTCGAAGACACCATTAAATTTTAAACGCATAAACTTTTAACTCAGGTTTTTCTTCCACGTTGACCTTTGCTGACGTGTGTCAGTCGAATCAAAGGTTGTAAAAATATCCCGATACAGATATCCAGACTTTGATAAGTTCAATTAGAACTTTTATCTCGATGTGCTCATCGCAAACACATTGATATTAGAATTGAAACACTATTGACATTAATGGCGTTAATTTTAGACCTAAATTAACTAGACTCAGAACTACAAATGGTGCCCAGGCTGAATGAGGAAGTTTTTGCACGGGATGTGACATCACGACTCGCGCCTCAACTTCCTGTATCACCGTCATCCTGGATCTTTGGGAATTTCATCTGTATGCTGATTTCAGGCAGCCATAACGTTGTCAGAAGAAAAAGAGCAGTTTCATGATGTCAGTTCCTG
The DNA here is from genome assembly GCA_034701245.1 of Strigamia transsilvanica. NCBI lineage: Eukaryota > Metazoa > Arthropoda > Chilopoda > Geophilomorpha > Linotaeniidae > Strigamia > Strigamia transsilvanica. The sequence goes on along the minus strand of JAQIXU010001365.1, from coordinate 7,438 downwards.
TAAATCAGAGGTTTCCAACCTTTTTAAGATGGTGTATCTGTTTGTACAGTACAATATGGTAACGCGTACCAGTAGGTCAATATTTTTTGGAAAACCAATCGGATATGACGCAAAATATTGTTTTCATTATTAATTCATCACTTATCGCGTACCAGTAGCTCGGTTAGGAATCTCTGCTGTAAATGCTAGATAAAACAAGCGCTAAGATAAAACAAAACAAGAATTTAGTTTTCACCAAAGGCCTTTCGATCTTGCGATAATCGTCAGCCGTGTGCTTTATTCAATCACAAAATACACCAGGTGCATTCATAAAATCATTTAAACTTGTTTAAATTTTTTAAATTTTGCATATTAAAAAAAAAGATGTAAACCAGTTTAAATGACCTTATGAATGCGCCTAGTATTGGGAAACTACTGTAGCACCCTTTGTCTTATTTACATAGTACAGTAGTACCAACGTTATATATATTCTGGTTCCCGGAAGTGCACAGGAAAGACGCTTTGGTCTTTCACCTAGTGGAAATCCCTCGATGGCTATATTAATACAAAAATTCTCCTTCTACTGTATGGGCTCCTTTTCTTGGATTCTTAATAATTCCTTGTCGACTTTAGCTGGCTTGACCTTCTCTTGTAGCTACCTTGCCACCGGGGTACGCCACTAATAATGAAAGACTTGGGATTTAAATTTAAACAGCCTGGAAAATTTTTCTCAAAAAGCTGATATGATCTGTCTGAGCTACAAAAGATTATTCAAGCACGACTAAGAAATTTCAGAGACATAACCACCTTAGAAAGATCAAACAGCATTTCACATGGCGTGGGAGCTGTTCAATTCCCAACAGGAGAAAGTAAAGAAAGTCAGTCACCTAATGAACAGCTCGAGGGAAGAGCTTGGAATTTTTTTTTTTTCAACATCTTGACTAGATTTTTTATATACTAATATATATTTTTTTAAATTACTTGGGTTTACTTACTAAATTGGACATAATTCGGTTTCTAATGTTCGCGTTAAGTCTTATTAAGTGATATGTGAGAAACAAAAGAAAAATACACCTCGCGATGAAAAGAAGAGAAGAGAGAGAAAAGATGCTGCCTCCTTTATTAATAGGATTGGTGGAGGGATTTAGAAAAGTGCTTGCAGCAGGTCTCATCAGTGAGACAAACTGGATCCTCCAATTCATAAGAGAAGCTTCTTGTACCTCAAAGCAAACTTGGTTTCAATCTTCAATATCTGTTTATATCCAGCCTACACACAAAGACTTGTATAACCATGCTGAGAACTTCGATTTCAAGATGAGAGACGAATGAAATTCTAAAGATATTCCTAGAATTTCAATTTACCAACAAATACGTGGATGTCTGCAAACAAACAGGCACAGACAGCCAGGACTAGGAATACCTGCCCCTTCCACCACCCCCAAACTCCCTGGGTAGGCCTTTGCCAGTTTTCAAGTACATGTACAAACGTTGCTGAAATCAATTTAAAAAATGACTTATTAGAAAAAAGATTATTAAAATTAAGATTTAATTTATCAACCAATCGTATTCCCCACAGACATATATCTCTTTTGTTATATCTTATGGAATTACCAAAAGCAAAAATAAGATTAAAAGAAAATACAAAAGAATAAATAAATAAAAAAAATATACACTAGTGTACATATTTACAATATGAGAAAATAAACAGAAAAATCCCCACAAGCACACTCGTACCTATTCCCATGCCATTGCCCAAACATCTGTCGATATCAAAAACCATTTGTAAAAAAATTGAATGCCTTGCATAGAGAATTCAATTTATTTTTATTTTTATTTCTTTTTCTAGAAATGGCCTCCATTTTGCCCGAATTCACCGAGACTGTCTCCAATAAGACTGTGCCCATCGGCCGAGAGGCCATCTTATCATGTGTCGTCAATCATCTCGGTAAACACAAGGTAAAAAGAAAGGAATGTTTTAGAGTAGTCCCTTAGGCCCAACAAGCATTTTCTCCTCTCTTACGTATGAGTTGTCTCGTATATATGTTTGCCACTCAACCTTCTAGACATATAATAAATATTGGACAACAAATTAGATATGACAGAAATTGTTCGCTGCAGGAATTGTATTCGACGAGGAGATGAAAGAAAAATATTACGCATTCGAATAAATGTATGTGAAAAAAGAGCGCAAATGTTCGCATTGAATTATTCGCAATAGATAAGAACACGAGATAACCTTTTCTTTTTCACTTATTTAAAAAGAAAAGAAATCATTTCCCGCAGTCAGGGCATGATAAGCTTGATGCATCTTTGATGTGCAAATTCCAGTTAAAGTTGTACGTGATATTAAATTTAATTCAAATAAAATGTCTTCCTTACGTCACTTACTGAAAATCTAATCCATTACTTATAATTCAGATGCCAGTTTATCAAATGGTTTCTATTTGCTGTGCGTCACTTCAGCCTCGGTGTTTATTGAAAATAAAAACAAGGTTATGCAGAGAAGCCTAACTTAGTCTTAAGCTGGAATCGCGAAAATAACATATCCAATATCATAAAAAATAATAAAAATTAATTTTTTACCATTATATATATCCCATCTTCAACATTTTTTGATTAAAGGTGGAGGGAATGGGCAGATGTCATGAAGGAAAATCATAACATAAACCAATAAAATGTTTGGAACGTCAGCAAAATGCACAAAGTCTGTATTGCTTAGAATTGACTGTAGGACTTCAATAAGATCACGGGAATTAAGACACACGATGAAATGAGCAAAAATTCATTAGATGCTCAGCATTATATGGCAGATATTAAAAGAAACAACAGACAGAAATATATCCTGATGGAATGTCATAAAAAGCCCTCTGCTACAGGTCACTCGTAATGTATAGCACAACCGAGAAAGCTATAAAGGGATTTTTTTGCTCTAAACAACTCCACTCCATGTGTCACAAAACTTAGACTTGCCTCATTACAACTTGATTGGTTTCTGCGCTGAAACTTCTCCCTGGAGACACAGTCTTGACATTCATTTGAGCTCAGCCCTAACTTCAAAGTAATTGAAGATCATGTAAAGGAATAGAAAAAAAAATACAAAAAAAGTCATAGATAAGACAGAAAGAAAGAAGAAAAAAACAACTATTGAACGCTTTTAATTATTTAATTTTAACTTTAGAACTTTAGCGATTAAACACTTTTTTATTTGACTATTATACAAGCAAATTTCGTGCTTAAATTAAATCTGCATGTACAGCAAACACTAAAACTGTGCTTAATCATAAACAAACTAACCAGCACATGTGAACGTTTTTATGTAAAGAAATTCTAGAATTTACAGCCATTTTATTACCATTTTTTTAAAAAGGCGGCTGCCCCGTAGTACACCACTGTAGAAATAGTCTGCACCCTGAAACTATCCATTATTACTGTACACAAAGAACCGTCACATCTTTGTGACTGTTTAATCTGTGGTGATTGTAGTACGATTCTTTAAAAGGAATAATAAAAATGATGGTAATAAAAACGCCATTAATAATTCCATTTTTATTCACAAGATAAAAAAAATTATTAGAATTTAAAGTATTTCTGTCAAAGACAAACGAAGGCCATCAGGCCAAGTCTTGGCTCGCATTTCTCATCAAGTTTGGCATGAAACTTTAAGTGAAGCCAGTATTTGAGAAATGGCAAGAGCAACCCCCAACCTAGAAGATTTGTTCTGTAGACGGCAGGCAGCATGAACCAAAGATTTACACCATCCATGAACCATCAAAAATGTGGGGGAAAACTGAATAATAACAGGAAAAAAAAACCAAAACTAAAAGTTTACATGAAGAACATCCTAAAGCCGACTTGACTATGACAGCACAAAGTATAAGCGTTGCATCCAAATTTACTGCAGCCAAATTACCAAGATAGTAAGAGGTAAAATCAAATAAAACCGGCTAAAAAATAGAATTGTCTCATCGAACATAAATGTAAACTCGTTAAATAATAAATACCACTATTTATGACTTCTTCTGTGCTGCCAGACACCAAAGAAAGAAAAAAAGGTGAAGTCATAAATTACAAGATGAGCTCCCTGCTTGAAAAGGATCATGCTCATTTAGTGTTAATAATGTTAAAAATTAGAATAATAAATAATCGGTATTCACATTTAAAATAATTATTGCGATGTATGAAATTTGATTTATTTCAAGTGAATTTTCAATTTTGATATTTCAAATAAACAGATTTCATTCCACGACATACCATCACTTCACTTTTAAATTCCTCATTCCAACTAACTGAAATTAAATTAAACAATCCTCAATATTGAACTGTTTGGAATTGTAATCAAATTTATAAAACTCCCTCGTCCCTTCCACACACATGTAAACGTCAATATTGGAAAAAGCTTTGCAGTATCGTCTAACAAATCGTAGTTTGCAAGAGCAGTGTGAAAAGTTCCTCGAAACCATTTGACAACAACTTTCCCTAGAAAATTAAAGTCTCCAGCTGGGTGATCCCATAATGCACTGAAGCAATCAAGGTTTCATGAGGCCCATCAAAACAAAACATTCGTTCCAAGAAAAATATATTTCTTTTAACCATTTTTATTTTAAACACCTTTCCCTATAGCCATCAAGGGAAGCTTAACACCAAATTGATTCTTCGCAAACATTGAACCTACTTTTTAAAATGCTATAATCTCAAACACTAATCTTTGTTAGAGTCTATCCTAATTTGCTGCTTTAAAACTTCCAGTGAAATGTCATTAAATAAGTTTTACTACTCTTCTGCGCAGGCAATACCAAAGGGTTGATAGTTGCCGATGCTCCCAAGCAAAAAAAGCAATTAAATATTTTTTATTGCAGCGAATTTTAACAAAGTTTACGTAATAGTTTTTAATGGACATTAAAATCATTGGTGAACACAAGTTTAGTTATGCGAAGTGTGGTTAGAACAATAATATCGCTGAATCTAGTCGTTAATTAATTTTAAAATGGAATAAGTAAGTGTTGGCACCATGCTTCATGTAAGCGTATTAAGTGTCCATCCAATCTGATGACCCCAATTCAAAATAAGGATTAGAACAAACAAAGCCATCCAAATTCTCAATACAGCAAACTGCTTCTTTATATGTGAACTCAAGCAGCTGCAGCAGATATTACACGAACATACCAAACCCTACAATCATCCATTACGCAATGGATTTGGTGATAATTATCAGACCTGCAATACGATTCTTAAGTAGTACACCTAACACATTCAACGAGTGGTGCTTAAAATCCTCCACAAAGTAATAATCCACAAGCAACATAACTTGCACGACTTACTGTACCAGTTTCAAATTTTTTCTCATTCAATAAATGGTAATTAATATATACAAAGGCGTTGTTTGTGACGTGAAATCAAGAGTCTGAAATGGATTTTGCTTTCATCATCTGGCTACCATCCAATAAAAATTCGATGCATCTTAAAAGACAAGCAAAGACAAGATGACGTACTTGGTGGATGGACTATGTGCACCTTCCTAAGCCTGTGGCAATACGCAAGCTTTACTCTTGGTCGCGGACCATCAAGTTAGATAAAATAAAATACACGAACTTCGCTTAGCCAAGATATACAACAAATTCCTGCAATTTCTCCTAATTCTCCAACGGCGGTGCGAGTGGTGCAACCGCAACGACCCACGAGGCCCCGAGCCGGGGCCCCTCACATGTGCGTAAAAAATATTTTTTTTGAGATTTTTATTTTTTTATTTTGGGGCCACGCAAATTTCCGGGTGGCCTATTTTAAAAATTCTCTAGATATATATCATCTAAATGATGTAAAATTATAGAGCAATAATAAGAAATCTCTTTCTCGTGCAAACCCATCTGAGATCTTTGTTTTCTGATGACTCGAAATCAAATCTATGCAGATGTAGATGACAGTGGAATCCCATTTCCTCCGTATATTGTGCCAGTTTTCTTTGCTTTCTTATTGATTAGCGTTCATCATGCGCAGTCCTTTTAACAAGAGTTGGCCATGCTTGAATGATGAATGACTGCAATGGCACAGCAAGTATTTGAAGATTCGAGACAGGAGAGAACAGAATCCAGAAAACGTGTTTGGCTTGCATCAATCCCACCAGGATCTGATCGAAAATTACATTGGATTCCAAGTTTGCCTTACGCGGACCGGCAAACGCGGAGGATGAAAATGTCTTAACTGGATAACGCCAGTGATTAAGTGTGCGTCCTAAAGCCTTTTCAAATGGCCTTCAATCCCCGTGATTACTCTAAAAAGAGCTCATCACAATCTCCACAACGACACACAGTAATCAATCTTGTGCAGGAATCAAATTTGCACGCAGAAAAAAAAACGAAAAGAAAAGGTAAAACAAAAGAATTAAACAAAGTAAAAAGAAAAGAAACCAAAAAAGAAAAAAGTCTGCACATATTTCAGGTCAAAAGAAACTTCCCTGGAGGTTTAATTACAATCAAAATGGGATCATTAAAGACAAAACATGTTGGAGAATTACATTTTCTTTTAACTCGTTCTGAAGTGAATTTAATTTCTTTCGCTGCACTGTGTGCAGGAATGATTAAAGAGCGGTCTCGATTATTTTTTTTTTGTTAAATTTCACAAGTATTTCAGAATGCAAAGAAAAACACATTTCTCAAAGACGTTTTTTTTTATAAAGGTGACGATAATTTTGAAATATTGTACTTGAAAATTTAATCTACATGCTCTTGTCACGACGCTCATTTTGACACCCTCAATATCCTTGGTTTGTATTTTCTAATAAGTACCGGAAAGTCGGATTAAACATTATTGCCGGTCGGAGTTTTCATTGTTTTATTTTTTAAATGAAACTTCTTTGGGCGCAGTAGCGATTCCAAACCGGAAGTGACACACAATGACAGAGCTGACGCAACAGAGATGTTCACAGAGTGACAGAAGTGATAGATTATGGTTGATGGACAATTTAAAAACCTCGACTACTGAAATTGAGGAAATTTTAAGAACAATAGGCTTACTACCAAACATCAATATGGAAAACATTGCAATATGGAAGTTTCACTTCTGTCGTGCGGTATCAAAAAACGGTATCAAAAAACTAAATACCGTTTTCAAACATTTCTCAACTTTAATCGTAAATCCCCATTCATTCCCTTCCATCATCCACATCAAACATTTTTTTCTCTTACTGTATTTCTCATTCTCTTGTTATGCTGACAAAGACAAAAAAAACCACCCCGAATATCCAGAAAGAAACGGACTTAAAAGCAATCAAACTCACAACTAAATATAAATGTCGATTTCACGAGGTCTCATAAAAGCACATCACTTTGATTGATCGTTACTGCATACTGCACAAGACAAGAAAATTCCACAGATACCATTTTTTTAAAAAAAAAGCCAAATCAAAAGAATCCTAAGTCGCACTATTCACAATCTATTCGGTCTATTTTTTTCCTACGGTAATTCC
>JAQIXU010001364.1:0-18071 GCA_034701245.1 Strigamia transsilvanica | reverse complement strand
AGAAACTATTCCTTCAACTTGTTCAACCACAGAAACAATTTCTTCAATCTTTTCAGTAGCAGAGACAATTTCTTCAACTTGTTCAACAGCTGAAACAACTTCTTCAACCTTTTCAGTGACACAAACAATCTCCTCTGCTTGTTCAGCAGCTGAAACAACTTCTGCAACATTTTCAGCAACAGAGACAATCTCCTCAGCTTGTTCAACAGCTGAAACAACTTCTTCAACATTTTCAGCAACAGAGACAATCTCTTCCACTTCTTCAGCAGCTGAAACAACTTTTTCAACTTTTTCAGCAGCTAAAACCATTTCTTCGACTTTTTCAGCAGGAGAAACTATTCCTTCAACTTGTTCAACCACCGAAGCAATTTCTTCAACCTTTTCAGTGACACAAACAATCTCTTCAGCTTGTTCAACAGATGAAACAACTTCTTCAACCTTTTCAGCAACAGAAACATTCACTTCAGCTTGTTCAACAGATGAAACAACTTCTTCAACCTTTTCAGCAACAGAAACAATCTCTTCAGCTTGTCCAACTTCTTCAACAATTTCAACAATTTCCTCAACTTGTTCGGCAGCACTAAACATTTCATCATCTGATTCTGCAGCAGAGACTATACAAATTTCAGTTTTCTCAACTTTAGTTGATTCGACTTGTTCAGTAGCCGAAACCATTTCTTCATCTGATTCTGCAGCGAATATTTCCGCTTGTGATTCTTCAGTCATTTCATCCTCAGACAAATCATCAAAAACATCAGTTTCAGATTGAACAACTTCCAACCTCGATTCACCTGCTACCGTAACTTCTTTAGCAACATCCTCAGTTACTTTCATCGGTAACATTTCAAAAGCTGTCACACCAACCGCAGTTTCAGTTACTTCACAAACAGCCACTACATAAAGATCGCCCTTTAATTCATTGCCTTTTTCTTTCAATTCAAACTCATCTCCAATTTCTTTTGTTGTATATTGTTGATCATCAATAACAGTCTCAGTAGCAATTGCAAATATCGTTACAATATCTTCAACAACTCCCAATTTTCCTTCCGCAGCAGTCTCTGCTGTTACTCTTTCTTGTGCCTCAATGATATGCTTTTCTTCTTGTTGTGCAATATTTAAATTCTCAGGTTCTACTATTTCTGTTGCTTTATCTTTAGCTAAAATACTTTCCACAATGTCATTAGTTGGTTTATTGTCATCCAGTACTGCCATTTCAACCGTTTCTACCGCAGATAATACAGTTTGCGATATCACTGCTGTTTCGCCTTCTGCGATCCCGTTTGCAATTTCACCAACAGTTTCCAAGTGTTCTACCGAAGCGATTTCACCTGCAGCGAGGACCTTAGCATCGTGTTTATCTTTGTCACAAACCTCAGCCACTGCCATTTCCAAATATTCTTGCGGTAACTTGTCAGTGCTAATTGTTTTTAATTCCTTCTCAACATTCACAGAAGCAAATGCCAACAAATCTGCTTTGGTTACTTCTACTCCAGTCTCTTCTTCTTTGGTTACATGAAGCTGTTTTGTGTCTAGTTTCATTTCCTGTAGTTCGGAAGTAATTTCAGACATTAGTTCAGATGCTTGTTGCGCGGCAAAATCTTCAACGTCAGCCAATTGCTCAGCTACATTTAATACCCTTCTCTCTGTCACTGTAATAACTTTAATGTCTGTTTCCTTTGCTGATTCAATTTCGTTGGCCTTTTCTTCAGTAACTGTTACACTTTCGAATTCCGATGTTACTAACATGTCACTCTCAATATTGACTTGAGATGCCATTGCCTCTACTTCAACCCGAGTTGTTTCAGCTGCTGATTGCAGAATGTTGTCCACCTTTTCTTCCACTTTGCTCATTTTCATCTCTTCAGATTCTTGTTGAACCAAAACCTCCATTTTAGGTATAATGACCAATTCGGTTTCATGGACTCTTTCCTGGTAAATTTCTTCTGTCTTGTATATAATTTCCATTTTGGTTTCTTCTTGTACTAATTGTTTATTCTCCATGACATCAACACCCTTCTCTAATATTTTTTCAACCACACTTTCTTCGGGTGATGTTATAACCAACTCAACATCATCTTTTTCAGGTATTTTACTAACGCTCAACTCGAAAATATCACCAGAAATTTGCTCTTCCATTTGTACAACTTTCAATTCATCGATAGTTTCTTCTTGTTTGTCAGCGACGTTTTCAAATAAATGTTTATCTTCGGAGACCGTATAAATAATTTCCATTTTAGTTTCCTCCTGAGCTAAGAGTACATCCTGCATGACGTCAACTCCCTCTTCCATGCTTTTCCCCGTCCCGTCCACTTCGTGCGACGTAATGACCAACTCAACATCCTCTCTTTCGGGTATTTTACTAACTTTCAGCTCCGAAACGTCGCCGGAAATGTGCGCCAAACCAACATCTTCCATCTGCACGAGCTTCAACTCATCAACGATTTCTTCTTGTTTTTCGGCAACTTTTTTCTCGGCAATTTCACCTTCGCGAACCGAATAAATTATTTCCATTTTTGTTTCCTCCTGGGCTAAAAGAATATCTCGCATGACGTCAACTCCCTTTTCGATGCTCTCTCCTGCCGTTTCCTCTTCGTGCGACGTTATAACCAACTCGACGTCATCTTTTTCGGATATTTTAACAACATCTGCCATGACTCTAATCGATTCCAATTTCTCCATTTCCTTGCTCACTTCACCCGTATCGAAATCCAAAATTTCAAAACCTGCGCTCGACGTAACCTGAACTTTAGCGGTTGCAATTTCTGCTTCTCGCTGCGCAGTCATCACCGCAGTCATTTCGTGCATGACATCCTCGACGACACCAAAAACAAACTCTTCGAGTTTTTCAGGAACAACCGTCTCAAATTGGACCTCCTTCACAGTCGCCGGTTCAACGACTTGCACTTGATCGATCCTGTGTTCAGCAAACGTGATTTCTTCTTCCGCTAACGAGAAAACTTTAGTCGTCGACCCGAGCCACTTGGAGCTGTCTTTTTCGGACAAAGCATCGCTTTCCAATTTAGTTTCAGTGACTTCAACATGTTCGATTATTTCTTCGGTGATTTCTTCGACAAATTCGGTTTCAGTGTGGTCAAGGAGCCTCCTGTGCAGAGCCGGACTCAACTCCAGCCTTCTATCACTCACATCGTGAATAGCAATGTCCAGAATCTCTTTGGACAAAACAACGTCGTCCGCAGTGATTAGCGGGCACGGCGCCGGCTCGTTTATCTCAATTAGCTCAGTTCTGATTCCGGTATCGTCGATTCGCTTATGGTACAAGTCCATCATTTCCTCCATTTTGCACGTTTCGTACATTTCCGATTCGAGCAAATCGTAGATAATACTCTCGCCCGTTTCATTCGACACCAAATCCATTCTCGCAAAAACTCCCTCCTCCACATCACTCGCGTCCTCCGTCCTCAGTGCCGGAGCGTCCTCGAATTCGTCTTCGCCACTCGACGGACTTATTTCTCTCCTCGCAACAACGTGGACCCGTTTTTTGCCTCTCGATTCGAGCTCGACGTCCGAAACGGCGTCTTCGTAATCACTAGACGCGGCGGAAGTGATTCTCGAGGCCGTCGTCAACTCTTCAGTCACGATCCACTCGTCCGTAACAGTTCGATCTGTAAAACCTTCCTTGGTGCCGAACCCCGAGTCCGAACTAACAATATCCGACACGGCCTGAACAAACGCATCGAGTATAACTTCCTCGGCAAACTCCTCGATGAACGCAAATTCGGTCGTGTGCGAGTCTGGCGAAGCGGACAACAACTCTTCCCCGTCCTCGTCCAACACTCGTCTAACGTCAACCGGCGGTGTCGGTGTAAAATCGCCCCCGAACCGCCGTTCCTGCTCGAGAGACCAACTTCCAACAGCCAGTGAGCTTGCCACAACGTTCGAGTCCGCCACTTGTTGATAATCGTCCGAAAACTCGTCCGCAACCGAAGATCCGCGATCAGACCCCGACACGCCCTCGGATTTATTGTCTTCCAACAAATCCGAAATGTCCTGCATGGCTTGTCGAATCGTGTCCCGGATGTCCTGAATCGCCTCCTGCTCCGACTCCGAGCCGAGGGAGTCGTCGGCAGCCGAGAAATAACTGTCGGATGAGACGGTTTCGACGGAGTCTTGAGATTTCATGGCTCCGCGTTCGCGGCCCGACTCACGCAACCCTGTGGCTGGCTCAGTGGCTGCTGCAAGTTGTTCTTCGTAAGTCTCGTGCGAATAACTTGATGCACTTACTGCGATATCGCGACGCGTGTCAGGAGGTTCCTGAACCACGGCTCGACGTGTTGGCGTCCCCGTTCTCAGCTCCCCGCGCTCCTCTCGTGCGACAGACGGATCCATTGCGAGCACAGCCTCGGGTTGCACTGTCGGGTCGTCCACGACCACGGCATTGAGTCGCAGACCCACTTCGTCCGCCCATTGGTGCAGTTCCTCGAAATGGACGGCCATTTTCATTCCTTCGACCATTTCCGCCGCTACTCCGGGTTCTTGGGTTCCGATCGTGGGCTGGGGCGTTGTCACGCGCATTTGGGCGACTTCCGGTGGGGTGGTTGGGGGTTGGAGGCTTTTTTCTTCTCGGAGAGCTTCCGCTGATTCGAACGCGGTTGGGGTTTCGATGACTAGTGGGGTTTTGCTCGGAGTCTCGACGAGAACGGCCTCTTGGGAGGTGGGTAAAGGGAAAGTTTGGACGTGCGGAGGGGTTTCGACTAACTCTTGTTTGACGACGGTCAGCGGCTGAATCGGCGACGCGATTCGTTGCTGCGCAACAGCTTGGTCAAGTTTGTCTTCGGCTTTGGTCTCGGTCGCCACGTCGACGGTTTGTTGAAGGGAGACGGTGACTGGCTGCACGGGCGTCGTCAGTGTTTCTCTGGCCTTTTGCACGTCCATTCGTTCCTGGCTCAACGAATCGGTTTTTTCGAACGTTTGATCCTGGCCGACGGTGACGGCTTGCGACGGAGTTATCGGTCGTTGATGCGCGACGTCCGCACGTAACGTTTCTTGCGAAGTTGTCGGTTCTGTTTTTTCCAAAACCGTCGTTTCCTGCACGATCAATGTCTCTTTTGTCGGTGTAATTTCAATTTGGAGTTTTTCGCTCTTCGCCGCTCGTTGCGTTTCAGCCGGGACTGATGTTTCGGTCGCATCTACCGAAGTGACGACAACTTCCTGGTTCAAAGACATATCCGCAACATCTGCCAAAGACGTGTCGGCAACGGATCCAATTTCGTTCGCCTCCTTCAAACTATCCTTCAATTCTGCTATTTCCTGTACTATCAACGCTTGCAGACACGAAACCTCCTTTTCCTGCGCCGTTTGTGCCAATTCCTGACTCGATTTGCCAATTTCTAACGCGTGTGTCGTGGTTTCCGGAACCACTTCAGCCACCACCAGCTCGTCCGCGGGTGACGCCAATTGCCTCGGAAGTTCTAATTTACCAGAAACTTCTCCTTCGAATTCTTCCGCCGTTTGTTGCCGATAATCGCGCACTTGCACGGCCTCTTTGAACGACGTCTCCGTCATCTGCGCTCGTCGAACCTCGTCCAAAGATACAACTATCTCTTCGTGCCCTTCCAACTTGAACAAACTTTCAACTTCCATTGCGGATTGCGCGGAAAACGTCACGTCGGCCATTGTCAACGTCATGGACGAAGTGTCGGTCATGCTCGTTGGCGACGGCGATTGAATACTAGTACGTTGCACCTGAAGGGCTTCGAAATCGGATATTTGAAGTTGAGCTTGTTCCTTTTGCCGTACCACGTCGTCTTTAGACGCTGCATGTTCGAGACGAGTAACTTGCTCTACAATGACCCCTTCGTGGCTCGATGGCGGCACCGGCGTAGCTCTGTCGTCCATAAACGTTTCGGCTAAAGTTTGTAAATTCGGCGTATAAACATCCGGGATCTGCACCTCGAGCGCAGTATCCACGGACGTCTCTTCTCTGGCGAATTCTTCGTTCACGTCGAACGCATCAGCGTCAGAAATGATTGACGAAATGTCAGCTTCGGTGTCGTATTGATCGGATTGTCCAACATCTTCGTCCGAAGTGCTGTCCCGCCTCTCTCGCTTCGCGGCTTCGTCCTTGCGCCCTTTGGCGGGCGCGAGTGCGGTCACCTGCACGGCGGCCGCTTGGTCAAACACAATTTCGGCTCGCTGGCCCTCTTCGCGTTGCGGTGCGACTTCGCCAGTCGCCGACAAAATGGACGGCGCAATGACCACCGCAGTCTGTAGCAACGTCGCCATCCCCACGTGAGCGTGCGTGGTCAGCTCCTGCACGCCACTCGGACCGGGAATGTCGCCCACGTCGGCTCTCATGGCTGCGGGACTGTCGATCCTGAGCGCCTCGTGGACGAAACTTTCCATCTCTTCGATCGAGCTTCTCATTCGTTCGTATTCCGGATCCGATAACGACTTAATGTCGGTCAATTGAAAGGGCGCTTGCACCAACAGCGCCTCCTGATTGGTCGGACTGACGGCGCGCGCTTGTTGTTCCGATTCTGGTCCCTTGTCCGACATTTCTTTCAAGTCTACCGCGTCGTACGGAATGTCCACGACGAGGGCTTCGGTGTTGGATAGCTCCTCGATTCCGGCTTGAGTTTCGAGGTTCTCCAAAGACGTTCTCGTTGCCATTTCCTCCACGTCTTCGCAGCACTCGATCGGCACGTCGATGATGACGGCCTCCATCAAGACGTTGCCGACCATCGCCGACTCCCTGATGAACCTCAACGGCGGCAAATCGGCCGCGTTGCTAGTCGTTATGTGCTCCGACACCTGTTCGGCAAACGCTTCGATGATTTGTCGAGCTTCGTCCTCGGTGATGTCCGGCGTCTCGTATATAGAGAACTCCATTTCGGCTTTTGAGTCGTCCCAATTGTCGGTCGAGTAACTGGGGGTCGCGAAACTGGAATATTCGCTCCGCTCTTCGATCGTGGACAGTTCTTGTTGAAACGGTTCTTTCTTCTTTTCTTTTTTCAATTGATCTGTAATCGATTTGTCAATTTCATCAAAACAAATAAACTCGGTTGATTTTTTGTTCTAATTTTACCTTCGAACGCGAGCAAGGCGACAGTGCTCGACGCGGATCCCATGCAGTTCTTGGCTTGGCAAGTGTAGGTGCCGAGACAACTGGTCCCATCACCGGCCGACATGATGCGATAAATGTCGCCCGCTTTCAACTCGACGCCATCTTTATACCTATTAAAAACAAAACGATTTTCATCGTTTTCGCACAACCAAAGCTGAATTTCCTACCAGGTCAACGTGGGTTGGGGAACCCCAACGACTTTGCAATCAAGCGACACATTTCCCTGAGATGAAAGCGCAGCTCGTAGTTCTTCGATGAATTTCGGAGCGCGATAATGTTTCGGAACTGTAAAAACGGAAATAAAACAAATAACTAATCGTTTTTTTTTCTCAAACCAATGTTTTCGCGTACCAATGATTTTCACGTTGCAATTGGTAGATCCGTGTCCGAAATTATTGATGGCAACGCACCTCCATTGACCCTGATCTTTGATGTCCACCGGAAACACGTCCAAGTTGTAAGTTCCACTTTCGTCTTGAGTTAGACGATGTTTACCATCGTGTACGACCTTATCGTCGTCTTTGTACCAACAAATCTCGGGTTCAGGTGGCACAATAACTGCAATAAGAACAAAAATTCATGTTCACGTGCCGGTGCGTAGGCGTACGATATTGGGTAATTTTTTACCCGTGACCGCCAGATGCATTTCTTCTCCAATTTTCACGTCCTCGTCCTTAAGAGCGACCGTGAATTGAGGCGGAAGAGTCGGGATTATCTTTCTCCTTCGTTTTCTTCGTTTCCCTTGAAGATCCTCCAATGTAAGTTCGGTTCTGCTCGTCGAGGAACCCATAAAATTCGAAGCAACGCACGCGTATGTTCCTAAACTTTTGGTTCCTGTCAGTTTGTACACATCGCCGGGTTTTAATTCGACGCCGTCCTTGAACCACTTCAACATCGGACTCGGAACACCGACTACTTTGCATTCAAACGAGACGGTTCCTTCTTCGGATAGAATTGCACTTAGCTCCTCGAGGAACCTCGGTTTTTTATAATTTTTAGGCACTGACAAATTATAAACAGATTTCAGTTGTCGATTTTCACAAAAAAATTAAATAGATAAAATAAAACCTGTTAGAGTAAGATGGCACATCGAAACGGCCTGACCCTGAGGTCCACACAACGCCACACAACGCCACTCGCCTTCGTCCATCGCTTCGACGGGGTCGATTTCAAGTCGGGTAATATTTTGTTCTTCTTTGAAGAAATGATACTTTGCTGTTTCCTCTACTTTTCCCTGTCTGTTGTACCACACAGGGTCAGCATCAAAGTCGCCATCGACTGTCAAACAAGTAATTTACCAAAAATTACTAATAAATATTACTTTTTACTTACTTTTTACTGATAATTTAAGCTTGTCGCCAACACGCACCGTTTGGTCTTCCAAACCTTCGTGGAAAACTGGTTGGGAAGACACAAAACGTGATTCGTCCACTCTGCAAAACAAAAAACAAAAATTTAAAAAAAAAAAACGTTTTTGCTAGTAATTTAGCACTCACAAATGAACGTCATGTCGAGGTGATCTGGGATGAGATCGAGGTCGGACTGTCACCTGTGCAGTCGAGATGACGCTTCCCATGCAGTTGATAGCTTCGCAGGTGTAGGTTCCTAGGGACCCACTTTCGTCGGCGGGTTGCTGGACCACATTGAACATGTCGCCAGCTCGAATTTCTTCCCCGTCTTTATACCATTTTAAAACAGGTGTCGGAATGCCAATCACTTTACACTCCAGAGACACCGTGCCCTGTTCTGTCAACATAGCCTGTAAGGCCTCTAAAAATTCTGGGGCCCGGTACCCTTTGGGTACTGAAAATTATTTTAAAAAATAATAAATTATCGTGCAAAAAGTTGTTTTAAATTTAAATTTACCGCCAACTTTAATTTTACACGTCGTAACAGCTTCGCCGTAGCCGGTTCTAACGATGCACTTCCATTGTCCGTCGTGATTAAGTTCCACCTGTTCGATTTGGATGATCCCCACGCCCCCCTCTTGAGACAGGTGAATTTTCCCACTTTCTTCCGCCTTGGTTCCATCTTTGTACCAAACTATTTCTGGTTCTGGTGACGATGACGCTGTTTGGCAAAATAGAACAGTGAGAAAAAAAAATGACAGCAATAAAACACGTTAAATATTCAACGTACCGACAACGGCCAAATAAATTTTGCTGCCCACGCGAACCAATTGGTCCGTCAACGGTTGCAGCAAAACTTGAGGAAGTATGAATGTTTCGCCGGCTCTTTTCTCCACTCCACAAGCTATAAAATGACATTTTATTTATTATTAATGCAAAATTCTACAAACAATTTAATTATTTCACGCACGTTCGACAACTAGATGAGTGCTGATGGACTCTTGGCCACTCGGACTAACCGCAACTACGGTATAAACGCCGGCATCTTCGAGTGTTGCATGGTGGATAATCAACTCAGTCATGTTAGATGCGCATTCCAGAGTGTGTTTAACACTTCCAAATAGTTCTTGGCCATTTTTAAACCTAAAGAATAATCCAGTGTTCCTTAAATATGTACCCGTTAGCTTTTTAGTTCTATTCCTAGAACCGCAGACAAAACAAGAGCAAAAATTGACTTATTTTTAATCAAAGTCTAGGAATATTTCGCGCACTACTTTAATGTGCGGATAAAATTATTGCCAAACCGCAACCACATGTGTAAACAAATCTATTCCTGAATGTTTGTACCTAAAGAGTAATGGAAAGTGTAATTCAAAGAATCAGTTCTTTCTTAAAGACAAATTAAAGCTGAAATACAATTTTTTTATTTTTATTTTCGAGTTTAGAGCAACAGATTTACAAATATAACCTCGTGAAATTAGTTAAACTTATAAATCAGGTGCTCTTAGTTTCTAATAAATTGGCCGAGTAACTTTTGCGTGGCTTTTTGCAAGACATTCACTTAATTTTGGCAGTGTCTCAAGGATTTTTCTTTTTAACCACGCCCGGCAAGTTGGTTTGGAACCAACCCAGAGCCACAAGAGAACAGTCCGAAAACTGAATAGGTTTTTCAGCATTAAAAAATTTATGGTCGTGCAGTTTCTAAATCTAAATACGACTTTAAATTTAAACCACAAAAACAGGAAATTAATCACATGGATTAAATTTACTCACCAGTGCACGATCGGTTTGCACCAAGCTTTCAATTCAGCAACTAATTTCACCTGGGCATCGCCTTCTTTAGCTGCACATTTTAATACTTTGGGAACGAAACTCGGTGTTGATCTTCCCGACGCTACAGTGAAAGAAAATTGTAATAAAATTAGAAATTACTGTTAATTAAATTAAAAATTTATTCGTTTGGGAATTACCTCTAACATCAGTTGATGGAGACTGCGGAATATCCATCATTGAACCGTGTGTTAGGGTTTGATGACAGAATAGGGCACTGCGACTTCGACCGACATGTTACAACCCTCTCCTGGGCCAAGGCAAAATGAATACGGGACCTCGTGTAGTTGGTTGTTTGAAGTTTAGAGAGCGCTGATGCGAAAAACTAAAAATATCGGAGAATGTTTCCCAAATTGAGTACATCATCACAGCCAAAAACATAGTCACTACCAATCTCAACATTAATCTAAATATTTATTTTTATTTTGTTGTAAAAGAATTAAACGGCGAATTGAAATGTTGCAATTAATTAAAAATTAAAAGCAGTGCTGGTTGTGTTTGTTAAATCATTGTAAATCTATATATTACTTGTTTATGAATATTAAAATTCATTAATTCTTATACAATTAGAGATAAAAATAATATTTGTTACGCAACACGTACAAACAAAAATATTTTTTAAAGAGTAAAACATCATCACCTGACCTCGAGGAGCAGCAATGCAGGAAGCAAACAGTTGCAGCACGAGTTAAATTTACACTTACCCTATTTAAAACAGTCCCCCACAATTCTCAATGACTGTTTTGGAACGGACAATTTGTCAATGACTAACTCCCAACGGTAAAAAAAAAAAAAAAAAAAAAAAAAAAAAAAATAAAACACAGCACTTGCAAAATCTGCTTTATTTACAACAAAATGGGTGACATTAATAAAAAGGGAGGAGAAAAAAAAAATGAAAATTAATTTATACAAAAGACACTAAACTGTTTTAATACTTTATTAGTTTAAATTTGTAGTTTTGTAACATTTCTTCATTTCTTTCTTGTAGTCAATGTCCAAACGACTTCTTTTTTCGTCGCTGCAACAAAATAAACATCATTAACGTCACATCAAAATACTAGAAATTTTTCGAAAATGTTAGTTTTTTTTAAATCGATGTTAAAACTTACTTTTAAAAGAAAAGAAATCCATCAGCAGTAGCAGTAAGCAGAAATCCAAGCATTTACAACAGCAGCAGGCAAGCAAGCGAACAATTTATGGTTAAAATTAAAGCGCTTTTGCGCTCATAATTAACTCATCAATCTTCCAATAACCACACAACACACTTTCAAGTCTCAAAAGGTTAAAAGCCACAAAACTTAATCTAAATTCACGTTAATTACGTGCAAACTAAATTAGGACTAATCGGATTACTCTTAAGTCGCAAGCAAAGATTGCACTAATCGGATTAAAACAAAAATTACTTCGAAACGAGTCATTTTCTTGCGTCTTCAACTGCAGATATGTCGTCGTTTTTGATTCAGGCACACATTTTCTTCCCTAAAGAAAAAAAAAATTAAAAGGTTAAAAATAAAACATGTATTTATTCTTGCGTGTACCTGAATCCAGGGGTGTCTTAGCGCATCTTCGATCGTCAATCGACCCTCTTTGGCCTTCACGAGCAGTCGAGTGATGAAATCTTTGGCTTCGAACGAAATATTTTCCCAACAATCTTCTTGAAAATCCCACGACGCATCCGACACGTTTGTGAGTGTTTCATCGTCGTCTTCACCTAAGAAAGGTGAAGTGCCACTCAACCTTAAGAAAGAAAAAAGAAAAAAAATATTGATTTCATCGACTCGATTTCATCAAATCGAAACTAATCACTTACATGACGAACGTGATGACACCAATTGACCACATGTCGGTGGGGAATCCCACCGTTTCATAGTTGACAACTTCCGGAGCGCAAAACTCGGGCGTCGCAAAGAGAATTCTGACGCCAGCAAATGGATCGAGTCTTCGAGCCAAGCCAAAATCGATCAACTTTACATCATTTGAATCATTGCTCATACACAGAACATTTTCGGGCTATTAAAATCAAATTATTCTTTCAATAAAACTGAAATTCACCAAAACTCTGTATAGCGCACCTTTAAATCCAAGTGTACAATGCTATTCCTATGCAAAAACCCAATTCCTTCACAAATTTGACGCGCAATTTGTCGGCAATCATCTTCGGTCATCCGCGGATCCTCTCGTACAATTTTATCCGCCAACTCCCCACTTGGAATGCTGAATTTGAAATAAATTTTTAAAAAAAATCGATTTAATCAGCCCGATTTTCAAGATTTTCAAGGTTAAATAGCACACGTACTATTCGAGAATCATCACCACATAACTGCCAAGATCATAAGCCTCGTAAAAAGTGACGAGACGTTCGTGCTGGCATAAGTGCATGATTTCCAGTTCTCTAAAAACCATTTCCTTTGTCCCTAAATCACGTCCGATCCGAATAAATCTGGCTGCGTACTGTTGCCTAGATTTCTTTTCATAGCATCTATGAACGACTGTAAACGCGCCCCTAAAATAATTTTTTATTTTTAAAAATCGGGTGACAAACTCATGAAAACAAAAATAAAAATAAAAACAGGTCTATAATCTCATACCTGCCAATTTTTTCGCAAACCCTAAAACGTGAACGAAATTCCGTTTCACTTCCCATGTCCAAAAACGAGTAGGACGACTGATTAAGAACTGCGATGAAATAAAAATGAAATAAACAAAATAAAACAGAGATTTCGAATCGTTTGAATATCCCACCGGCATTTCTAGCAACTCTCCTCGCTCTGGGTGTCCCGGGAACATCTTTCGACCTCACCACGGTTCTTTTTCCCTTTTTCTCGGCACCCAAGTTGCCGCTTTGAGATGCTAACATGCTGTCTTCAATGTGATCGGATTCGGACTCTGAAAAAAGAATTAATCAAAAGGTTTTTGTTATTTTTATTAGAGGACTTGTTCGAGTGAGTCAACAAAATTAGTTTCTCGTTACAACCCGTTTTTTATTGGCAAGACTGACGGTGTAACTAAACATAGAATTGAGGGCGCATGAAAATTAAACATGAGTACATGAACACCCCATTTAAAAGCAATTCGTTATCCCGATTTAGTAGTAAATACGTAAAAGAATATTGCAGAAATAAACTAAATAGACAATTCCGGGCAAACTAGAATGATTATTTCAATAAATGTTGAATTTTACATGTTAAATTTGACATTTAGACTGTCAACTAGTCTAAATGACTTTATGAATGCGCTACTATTTCACTCACTCGACTTACCATCACTAGATTCCGATTCGGACGAAGACGAGTTAAAATGTAAATTCAAGTCGTCGAGCGACGGTAAATGAAAGGAATCCTCCAGACAAGTTGCAAGTTGGAATGGCTCATGGCCCGAGTTTCTTTCATGCGCTACCACGAGGTCTGGGTCAGAGCTAAAAATAATCATCAATATGTAACACATTGAGGAAGACCAAACACGATGCACCCGCATTTCATTGAAAATGTGTGACGCAATATGCAACAAATTAGATTAGATGGAATTACTTAAACAAATCCATCAATCAAACACTCAAGCGCAATAAAACATATAAACGTGTTTACAAATATTCGAAATATTGAACTTTAAAAAAAGTAATGGGGTGCTGCCAAAAGATGAAGCAAGAGCTATGGAATGCCACAAAAATGGCACCTAATCAAATTAACCTTGGAAAAACAAAACACCATTTAAAAATAATTGAATTTTTTATTTATTTTATTTTAAATTACCTCTTTGGAGACTGTAAACCGACTCTGCATTCTTCACTCGGTTCGCTAGCCCCATAAATGTTGATGGCTTTGACGCGAAAAACTAATTCCTTTCCGACATTCAAATCGGTTAACGCGACCCAATTGGTCCGAACTATCTCCCGATTCGTCCAAACATTTGATCCCGGCTGCAATAGAAATTTCAAGAATCCTCAATAAATTTACTCTCATTCATGGAACCCGTCATCACTTGGGAGTGGGCCTAAGTGACTAAAATTCTCGCAGCGGGCCATGTTAAATAAACATCCTCAATTTTTTTAATGATGACTCCAATATCACTTTATAAATAGAAATTTAAACAAAACAAACTACTTCGCTTTGTTCCACGATGTATTTGTTGATGGTCCCTCCGCCGTCGTTTTGCGGTTGTTCCCAATTTAGATCGCAAGAATCTGTGGAAATGTTAGTGACGCTTGGACACGAAGGCGGATCAGGAACGTCTTAAATGTTAATGCCAAATTAAGAAATAAAAGAAAAACACGTAAATTCGTTTATTTTTACCCGTTATGAGAACGTTGAACTGTACGATGTGTGCGCCGTGATTATTCTCCGCCTTAATTACATGTAAACCAGAATGGATTTTGCTCGCGTCTTTAATTTTGAGGATTATGTAATCGTCGTCCAAATGAATTTCGTGCTGAAAATCGACTTGGATTTCACGCCCATTGAGCGTCCACTGAAGAATTGGAGGTGGGCGCGATGTTAAACTGAATTTCAATCGAATATTCTCCCCTTTATCGAACAGTAAGCATTCCGCGCACATTGGCGGAATGGTGATTTTAGGCGGAGCTTCGACCGTCAAATTCGCGCCCGTCTTGACCGATCCATATTTATTGCTAACTTTGCACAATATTTCTCCTTCGTCGTCCAATTCGACCGACCTCAACACCAACTGACTTTCGGTATTGGTCGAAACGATCTCCAGCTTGTTTCCATTCCACAATTCCACTTTATCTTTGTACCTATTTTCACATTCCTAATCAATTAATTCGATACTGGTCAAATTCCATACGAATTTTTACCACGTGAAATCGGGAATCGCGTCGCCCGTAACGTCGACCCGAAATGTTACATCGGTTCCTTCAATCACAGCGATATCTTCCAAGTTCTTGACGATCACTGGTGGCTCCGATTCTGCAGTGGAGATGAAATAAACACAATGAATGTAAACAATTTTATTTACACAATTTTTTTTCTTTTTCTTTCACTCACTGAGAATCGTTTTCAAAACGACCAATTCTGAAGAATTTGACGGTAAACTGATACCAGCGGAGTTTTCAGCACTCACTCGAAATTCGTACGCAACTGCGGGTGCCAAATTAGAGGCAACGCACGAAGTGATCTTAACTGCATTCGTATTGACCTTAATCCAATGGTTAGTGTCGGACATTGTGTTACGCCTCTCGATTGTGTAATCCAATTCTTCTAAATCGGTTTTCGTCCATTCCAACGTCACCGTTCCGTTTGCATCATCAACATGAACGATTTTCGGGGTTCCGGGTGCAGTTGGCTTCTCTGCAAATCGTACAATTAAACGTTTCATCTTGTTGCCATGACAACCGTTTACACACGCATTCCTTCCCGATTTAGAACGAGTCTGCCAAGTACCACCCCTCAATTTTACGAGAAAAAAAAAAATATTTTTCTTTTTGAATAAAATAAAATTTAAAAATCAAAATGTTCGGTTTATTTAGCAAATTGCATGAAAATATTTGACGAAAATCGTTTTTGCGAAACAAATCTTACCCATTCGACACTTAATCTTGAGCGGTTTCTTGCTCAACAGTGATTCATCACTCATCCCGCTTTCATTCTGAGCGTTTATTTTGAATCTGTAGAAGTGTCCCGTTTTAAGTCCCTCGACCGTGAACGACGTAGATGACGCAACGTGCGACTGAGTCTGGAGGATTTTCCCGTCGATCAAATCTATGTCTTGGGCCTCGACGGCGTACGAAAACGCATCTGCTCCTCCCGGATCCACTGGCGGGTTCCACGAAATCGTTGCAGACGTCGCTGCGGTATTTAAAACCACTAAAGGACCCATGGGTTGCGAGGGTCGCGCAATTACATCTAAAATATTAAACAGTAGTGGATAAATTAGCAAAATAAACACAAAAACTTAACCAAACTTAATTAGTAAATTATCTTAGCCAACTTATGTCTAATTAAACACTAAATAACAGACTCAACCACAATATATATTTTTTTTATTAACACAGCTTTAAAATACATAGAAACACTATAGCGCAACACGAATATCACAGGTAGCAAATTAGGAACGAGATAAATAGTTTAAAAGATGCAAAATACATTTATCGTAAGTGGAACTATACAACTATTCACGCACTATCCGAAAAGTAAACGACGACAACTCAACTCAGGGGTCGTCAAACCGTTTAGTGTTAAAAAGCGATGCAAAATAACTCCGTAAATGAAATATTTCCAAATACTTTTAAGTATATTGTAGTTTGAAACTATCCAGCGAAACTTATTGGTTGCCTTTAATTAAATTCGTTGTGCTTAAATATACATTCGATTCATCAGTGCCATGTCACGTGAGGGTGCAAGGCAACCATAGCTCCAAAACGCTGGATTTTTACTTAATTTACCTCACATCTTGAAGACAGTCGTCACATTATTGGACAATAATTCGTCATACATAAATGTACAGTAAATTTCGTCCCACGATTACAAATAATCGACAATTTCGTAATGAATTAGAATGAAAAATGTCAATCATCACTTCACTTTTTTTCGTGTTTCGAAGACAAAAATGAAGTAGTGATTTAGTTAATGACGCTCTCGAAAATTATGATATTGAGTTGAAATTTCATGATGATTGGTCCAAAATCGGAGAGAAGCAATGCGGTTTGACAACTGTAAAATTACTTAAACAATTGCTCCGCATGTAGATATATTTTAAAGAAATATTCAAAACGTCGTTTCAGCCTGTGACGCGTGTACGAGTCGATGTCGGCGTTCATGTTGGCTTCGCGCATCCACGAGACGGATGTATCGGTGCTGAAACTCATCGATGGAGTGTGTTCTTCTTTTCCTTTTTCCTCGGCTTTAGCTTCCAAATAATCTAGAAATAGAAACCAACAAATCAATTTCATCGAAAATAAATTCTTAAAATTATTTTAATTCAATTTTAACGACTTAAATTTAACAGCCAAAGGGTTAAAGAAAATTAGTAAACAAAATGTGAAAACCAACCTTTAAAGACAGGCGCAAAATGTCAACTTCTCTACTTTGTTAGAACTGCATCATAACTCCGCCATTCAGCCAGAAGAAAAAGTTGGAAGTTTGTTTTTTACATTGTAAATTGGAGCGACAATAACAAAATAAAATACTACGATCGTTTAAAACAAAAGACGCATTATTTACATTTACAAAGAAAATAAAAGAATAAAATAAAACTATTGTGTTAGTTTTAAAAAGCATTCAACGCTCGGGTTAAATCGAGTAATTAGTGCAAATTATCTTTAGAACCGAAAACAACAAACCTGCAGGACGAACGACTTTGATGGGTTCTTCCGGTTCTAATGGCTCGCTCAGTCCCACCTCATTTCCGGCAAATATTCGCACCATGTACTGATGACCCTCCTATTAAAAATAAAGAAAATAAAAAGTTTAATTTTAAAACTGTGGTGACCCCATGGGACTTTTGCCTGTTTAGGGAATGACCTCCGTTCAGGTCCCCTTGAATAATTGCCATCTAGTTTCCCTCCCAGGAAAGAACTAACTATTGATGCCATTCAGGGGTGGGAATTTTGCGGGGCCCAAAAGTGACCGAAACGTCACCAAAGAGCTCAAAACATCACCAAGGAGCCCGGCGCGGGGCTTTCCAAGCTGCCCGGCCAGCCCTGATGCTATGTCTCAAGTCTCATCTGGAGGTAAGGCCCAGTTCGTGTTATTTCCAAAAAATTCTGATCAAATTGGTCCAATTGATCTCGTTAAAAGTGGTTTCATTGCAAAGATGTTACTCGCAACAATTTCCTGATTGTTTTCAATTATTTT
>JAQIXU010001363.1:0-18075 GCA_034701245.1 Strigamia transsilvanica | reverse complement strand
AAAATTTTAACGAAATTCAACAAAATTTTAACGAAATTCAACAAAATTTTAACGAAATTCAACAAAATTTTAACGAAATTCAACAAAATTTTAACGAATCCTATCAAATTTGTAATAAAAATTCAACAAAATTTTAACGAATCCCATCAAATTTGTAATAAAAATTCAACAAATCTTTAATGCATCTCATTCAATTTACAAGGAAATTTCAACAAATATTTAATTTTTCCAATGTAAGAACAACATTTCTCACTGAATCCACTTCCAGGTGACGTTTATGAACATTGGAAACCAGTTGTATCTAATCGACTGCAAGAATTCTTCACTAATTGAATCGATGGTCAAGTAAGTACACCCACAATTAAAAAAATACAATCAAAAACACTAAAAAACCACCAACCTTCCTTCACACAGGGTCCTTAAAATATGCATTGTTGCCTTACCTTCATATGCCGAAGAGGACAAATGTGAAAAAGATACTTCCGGTTTCACTTTGATGAACTGCATTTTGTCATTGCTGAAAGTATTTCTCAATCTAACCAACGAAAATTGTACGTATTTGGGTCTCGAAGTCGATTGATCGGAACTAATCGATGGTTTTGTTGTTTAGCAAAGGGCTGCAGTAAAATTGGCGAACAGGACGGATTGATCGAGATTTCGTTGCATTGTGTGTTGCATATTGCCAAAGTGATTCCAGTGGATCAAGTTTTCGATCTTCTAGTTTTAGTGCGTTGGATTTGTTTGTTGGATTTTGTTTTTGTTGGATTGAGTGTTGATTTTGGTTTTGGTTTTGTTTTGCAGATGTTAGGAATGCTCATTAATTTGATGGAACAGTGTACGCATAACCGGAAAAGGTTGCACGAAACGCAAGTTACTACGAATGAAGGGAAGACAACGCCCGCTGTCAAGATACTTGTTGATGTGCGTTGATGATGGTTTTTAGAATCGGTTTTTTTTTTTGATAGTGTTTTAAAAATTTGATGGGTTTCAATGAAATTTGAGAAAATTCTACAAAGTTTGCGTTGTTTGAAAAAAATGTGAATTATTTTTGATGAATTGTATGAAAATTTGAGTAATTTAGGCAAAAGTTGAGTCAATTTTGATGAATTGTATCAAAATTTGAGTCATTATTGATGGTTTTCGACAAAATTTGAGTCATTTTGTTGTTTTTCGACAAAATTTGAGTCATTTTTGATGGTTTTCGACCAAAACCGAGTCATTTTTGATGAATTGGGACAAAATTTGAGTCATTTTTGATGATTTTCGACAAAATCCGAGTCAATTTTGATGATTTTCGACAAAATCCGAGTCAATTTTGATGATTTTTGACAAAATCCGAGTCAATTTTGATGATTTTCGACAAAATCCGAGTCATTTTTGATGATTTTCGACAAAATCCGAGTCATTCTTTATGATTTTTCGACAAAATCCGAGTCATTTTTGATAATTCAATTCAAAAATTCCAAGCATCAAAGTTTTTGATAATTATATTTTTCAATTATTCCTAACTATAATCGATTAGAAAATTGTTTTCATTAATCATATCAAAAAATGGTTCCACGAGCATATTCACCAAACGACATTTCTCGTTGAACCACATTAAAAACCATGACTGAAAAAAATCTTTTGATCCGCAGCTGTTTTTAGAGCGGGAACAAATGGCCCAACGGGAACAAGTACGAACCGACCGTTTACTAGACGGCAAAGGCGACCAAGACAGCGACGACGAGACAGACGGACCAACCACGTCACAAAACATTCAGGATATTGAACTCACCATAACCAAAGGTGAAATTCCAATTTTTAAAATTTTTTTAAAATTTTTTAAAAATTTTCTAATTTTTTTTTAAAATTTTCTTTTCTAAAAGCGCTTCAAAAAGCAGGCAAACACATGGAAGATAGTATGGTCGCAGCCTATGTATCACTCTTATTGGGCTGTTTTATTGAAGACAACGAGGTGAATTTGAATTTATTTCGCAGCAAAAACCGAGCGCGTGAAATTGTTTGAATTCGAATTAGACGAAACGAATCTCTCTATTAATGCGCTAATGGAAGCGGCGCTAAAGTTAAATGGCAAATTTATGACGTGGGTTAATGTTCCATTATCGCCATGGTAACGGTCTAACGGATGGATTCGATAAAGGACTTTTTAATTGAATGCATTTGTTAGTCGCGAGTGATTGGAAAAAAGATGGCGCCGTGAATTTTTTTAATTTTTTTAATTTTTTTAATTTTTTTGTTTTTTGTTTTATGCAGATGTATAAACGGCTCGTGAGAAGTCATTTACCTGAGCAGAATTTTCAAAATATGGTCCAAGTGTTGCAAAAGTTTTTCAATTTTGTCACGCTAACTGTAAGTTTGAAAAATTTGAAAAATTTGAAAAATTTGATGAAAAAATTTTTTTTTTTTAAATTTAATTTAATTTTTTTTTTTTTTTTTTTGAAGAGTACTGTTGGTAACACTGGCACCAAATCCATACAGCGGGTGATCGAGATCCTGAAATCTAGTTAAAAGAAGTTAAAAAGAAATTAATGTGGACAAATGAAAGCGATTAATCGATGCGTGGGATTCGATTCGGGCGCGGAAATTGAATTTGGATCCGTTTTTCATCCGCGTCTCTCGTTGAAATCGTTTAATGCAAGATGCCTGTATCCTTTAAGTGCACATTTAATATTGAATTTCCCTTTTCACCATTTTTGTTTAAATTTTTTTTATTTTAAATTTTTGTTTTTAATTTTTTTTTAAAATTATTTATAAAATGAAATTGTTTTAATTTGAGTGACATTTTGACGCTGGTTTTTCATCTCGGGGTGACATTGTTGACTGTACACATTGCATTAACGTTTTTTATTAGTTTATTGTAAGTAAAAAAACGAAATTTGACGTTTATTAGGTTTTTTTTTGTCCTTTTCGGTGATTAAAAATCGAAAAATTGTTTTAATCACCGCATTATTTCATTATTACGATGCACTTTTTTTATTTTCTCATTATCAATCACAGAATGTATCTCTTTTTTTATATTTAAAATCTAAAAAGTTTAATCAAATATATTTATTGGACAAAAAACGAATCATCAGAAATGCTTGTAAATTCCATAATAGTTGAACCTATTTTTTTAATGCAAACAATAGTTCCAGTAATGAAAAAATCCTGAAGCTATAGACATTTTCCAATTGTTTCATGTTGTCAATTTAACGGTTTACAGTATCACTTAAATAAACAAAAATGAAAACAGAATTTTTAATGTTTATGTGGGATAATTTGAGCATCAGTAGCTGAACGAAACATCATTAAATAATTAAGTAATTGTGAATAAATGGATTTTGTGTGTTGAAGGCGGAAAATAAAATAGTTGCGAGTTGGCTCACATTCGTTTGTTCGTTAAATAAAAGAGATTTATAAAAATATATTTCAGTTACGCGTTACGGCCATTTTTGTTCGTTCGTTTTTGAGTCACGTGACAATGTGATTTGTGTGTGGAAAAATAGTTCCGGTGAGAAATCGTCGCAGTACGATTTTAACCAACTGAAAAAATAAACTGTCTTTATTTCCGCGGATAGAAATTTAAGTGTTTTGATTTAAATCATTTTGACATCCCCGTCGTGTTTGTTTTTATTTTATTTTATTTTAAAAATCTTGCGGAGTAATGCGAGTGAAATAGTTCGAGCGATTATATCGAGGCGCCATTGAGGTTTTTTGATTTAAGAATGTCTTCCGGTCCCGATCTCCAAATTGAAGGTGCTTTGTGAATGAATTATTAAATCGAAGGTATTATTTCATAATTTCATTATAATTTTAAATTTTAAAATTGACAAAAGTGAAAAATTTGAATCGCACCAAATTGTCCAAGATGGCGTCGTGCCAAAACAATTGGCACGTGACTCGCGAATCAAATTTGTAGCTTTCAAACAGCAGTGGCAACTTGCCACTTGTTTTGCCCCGGCCCTTTGACGCGAGGGCCCGGTACGAGTGTCAAATAACTGTCATGCCTTCAGTCATTAAGGCGAACACTCGGATGACAAATACTTGCGCTGCTGACACGTCTGAGCGGCAAATCATTAGTCGTCGCTCCGTGTCGAGCGAGTTAATTAACAACGAATGCTCGACCTCCATCGCCTTTTGGCAAACAGTATCTCTTTCGAGTATTTTCCAACCATTTTAACGATCAAATTTCGAGTTTTTGAAAAATTTGAAAAATTCCAAAATGGCCGCGAAAACCGTTTGGATTTGAATTTCCAAGATGGCCGCCGCGCATTAATACTTTAATGGTTGTTTCGTTCGGTGATGGCTGCCGCTTGATTTGTAAATATGAAAAATTTTTGTACTGTGGATCGTTGAGGTGGGTTGGAGGGGAATTTGTATGGGGAATTGATGTGCATCAAGTATGATTTAGCTTGTGTTTTAATTCTAATGTTGTAATCCTTTCCCAAGCACAAGAGTGAATCGTTAGAGTGATTTTTAGGACGATGGTAATTCTAATGAGAAAATATTGAAAAATAAAAGTTAAGATAAGATAAAAGTGAAGTGGTGACGTATTGATCTGAATTATTCTTGTTGGTGGTAATGTTATGGATGGGGGTTTAGGTGATTGTGCGTCGTGTAAATGGTTATGACGAATATGTGAAGATTTGCACGGAAGGATGTGAATGCGGGCTGTGGAAAGGGCAAGATTTTGTGGAAGGTGTTGCGGGAGATTTGATTCGATTTTAGTTTTGGCTGGGAATAGTTTTTAACTCAAATTTTATTATTGTTTTTTTTTTTAAGATTTAATTTTTGGTTTTAGAGATTACTTTTTGATAGAAATTTCAAATTTTAGTCTAAAATCGCGCATTTTTGTTTACAATCCTAATTTATTGACTAAAAATGAAAAATGTATGCCCAAAAAGTAAATTTCAAGCTTAAAAATTCAATATTATGTCTAAAATCTGAACTGTTATGTCTAAAATCTGAACTTTTATGTCTAGAATCTTAATTGTAAGCCTAAAATCTTGATTTTATGCCTAAAATCTTGATTTTATGCCCAAAAAGTACATTTTATGCCCAAAAAGTAAAATTCATGCCCAAAAAGTAAAATTTATGTCTAAAATCTGAACATTTATGCCCAAAAATTCAAATTTATGCCTAAAATCTGAACTTTTATGCCCAAAAAGTAAATTTTAAGCTCAAAAATCCTAATTTTATGCCTAAAATCTTAATTTCATGTTTAAAATCTTAATTGAATGCCCAAAATTTCAATTTTATGTCTAAAATCTGAACTTTTATGTCCAAAACGTAAATTTCAAGCCCAAATATTCAAATTTATGCTTAAAATCTTAATTTCATGCCTAAAATCTGAACTTTATGCCCAAAAACTAAAATTTTTTCTCCAAATTATTTTCTGAAAAATGTCAACTTTTTGTCTAAAACTGCCTAAAAACTCCTTCAATTAGCCTAAAACATAAACAAACTCAAACGAATGACGAAACAAACTCAAACTGTATTCTTGCATGCACACATCCTGCGTGTTTGTCTCGAGACCAAAGAGGTAATTGACGAAACGAGACGAAATCGTTTTATTCTTTATTGATTATTTGTGTATGTTTCTTTCTTTCTTTCTTTCTTTCTTTCTTTCTTTCTTTCGTTTTTGTTGCAGGTTTGAGAGATGGGCGGACTAGAGTATCCCGTGCTTAATGCTAGAAACACGCGGGCGCCAAATCCCAGATATTTCATATCGGACTGGTAGATCGGACAAGCGGTCATCATGGACCGAGCAATGGCCATTATTAGAGCCTCCCTGTCTCGCTCTTGCCCCATTCCATGCCATCGGACAGCTCGCGCATATCCGTCCCCCAATGCACTTAAGAGATGGAACCTGCACGCTGATTTATTGCCCATGGTCAGATGCTGAAACGAGCTCATATTTTTCCTACTGACCAAAGGGTGGGCAGGGGAAAGGAAAGGAAAGGAAAGGAAAGGGAATGGTATTGATGTTGGATACTGCGGAAAGTGCTATAGGGTCGTGTTAAGCGGGAATTATACAGGAGAAACTCGTTATAAGCGATTTTCGTTATAATTAATTTTTTGAAAGATTTTTTTTTCGTTATAATTAATTTTTGAAAAGGTTTTTTTTTTCTTCGTTATAACGAATGTTTGGAAAGATTTTTTTTTCGTTATAACGAATGTTTGGAAAGATTCTTTTTCGTTATAACGAATTTTTGAAAAGATTCTTTTGTTTGTTTGATTTTTTTCGTTATAACGAATTTTTGGAAAGATTTTTTTTTTGTTATAACGAATTTTTGAAAAGATTCGTTTGTTTATTTGGGATTTTTTAAATGATTTTTTTTTCGTTATATAGCGAATGTTTTCGTTTTTGGATGGTTTTTTTTTATTATCCCTAAATTAGAGGCCCCATTATTCCATTTAAAAACCGGGCTCCCACACAAATTTTGGGCCCCCTCTAGTCCCAAATGAAGCGAAAAATTGAAGAAAAAAGAACACTTATTGGGGCCCCGAGACCAATCACAATCTCTAAATTAACCCATTAACCCATTTAAAAACCGGGCCCCTCCAAAAATGTGGGGCCCCGCTAGTTCCAAATAAAAATAAAAAAAACATATTGGGGCCTCGAGACCAATAACACTCCCTAAATTACAGATCCCAATCAAACCAAAAAAAAAAATATTTCGGGCCCCCGGGCCCCCAATTGATTCCGCCATTAAGAACAACAGGTGATGAGAGCTGGCGAGAGAGGGAGAGCGAGAAAAAAAAAGCTTACGAATTAGTGAATCGATCATTGGCGCTTTATGTGCTGTATTGAGAAAAGCCGGAGCATTTCTTCCCAGAATCGTAACCGTGGTCGTATATCACGTGTGAATGTTCAAAGCTTCTTGTGCCAAGATGGCTGAAAATCCCTTCCTGTCAAAGTGGATTATCATAATCAAGTATCTCGAACAGACGGGCGTGAATGGTGGAATCCTTGACAGGTAGTAGAAATAAATCATTTTAATTTCTTTATGTATTACTTTGTTGAGTGGTTGGATCTGCTTTTTAAAGCGATGGCGCGCGATGGGATGAATGCGACGCCAGTGCTGACCATTTATTTTGAAAAATTGCAATATAAAAATTTAATTTTTTTTTCTTCTCTTTTTTTTTTTTTTTTTTAGGTTTTAGGTGTATGGCTACCTGGGATTTATGAGCGTATAATTTCGCGTAGTAAATGGCGTGAAAAGTGTTGCAAGTTGGATTGAATTTAATGAGTTGGTTTTGCAATAAGGTGAACACCTGAGTGCGCTTAGTTTAATCTGAGTGTTGCGTTTTGAATTATTGGGCTTTGGGGGATGGGTGATCGCCTTAGCGAGCAATTTTTTAGCGACGGAAATTTTGCGACGTACTGTTTTCAGTGTTGCAAGCATTACCATTACAGTAACGACGTTATCGTTAGGTAACGGTAACGCGTTACACATTTGGGCCACTGTAACGTGACGGTATTTAGTTACCTTTTTTGCAGTAACGAAATCTGATTGGGGTTACCGTTACTGCACTCTGCACGTTGCAATTACGTAACGTGAAAAATTAGCAAGAAATCAAGAAAAAAATGGCGAAAAAAACAGAAAGAATGGCCAAAAAAAACAGAAAATGGCTGAAAAAACAAAAAATGGACAAAAATGGCAAAAAACAAAAACGGCAAAATTGGCAACAAAAGTGACAAAAACAAGAACGAAAGGCAAAAAACAACAAAGAGGCAAAAATGGCAACAAAAACAGCAAAAACAGCACAAAAATAGAAAAAATAGAGAAAGAATCAACATAAAGAGGTAAAAATGGCACAAAAAAAACGGAAAAGTAATGGTAACGTAACGGTAACGTACCTAGACCAACTAAAAAGTAACGGTAATGGTGGGTAACTAGTTGCTTTTTTGGCCAACTAACGGTAGAGGTAACGCGTTACCAAATTCTGGTAACGCTTGCAACACTGCCCGTTTTAGCGATTTACCATAAAAATGTCGCAATGACATAAAATTCAGACCATTTTTAACCAATTTCGATGTTTTTAAAACCAATTTTGACTATTTTTTGTCGCTATAATGAGAGTCACTAAAGTGAACCTTCAGCGAATTTTCTCACTAAAGCGTACCGACTGTCGCTAAAGACGTTTCGCTAAAACGAAATCGCTAAAGTGAACCACCGCCCTTTGGGGGCCCCACTCTTTTATTTTTTTTTGAGGGGGTAGGGAATTTTTTTTTGTTGTGTTTTTTTTTTTTGTTTTTGTTGATGACAGGTGCAAGAATTTAGTTTGGGTTTGCAAAAGTGTAGAAAGGTGGCGTGGGTTATTTATGGGGAGGTTGGTTGCAGCTACTGGCTCCATTGCTCAAGTTATGTGGTGAAAGGAAGAAAAATATGGAGATCCCGTGCCATGTTAACATCCAGCACTTCTTTAGGCCGTGTGTATTGATTTTGCCAAGATGATAAATAATTCACAGGAATGGGCACAAGTTGTAATTTTTTTTCTTTAAAGTTATGTTGGTAAAAAGAAGAAATTGGAATGAAAAAAATCATGGGTTAATGGGGTTGTGAAAGTCTAGGATTTTTTGGGTTTTGAATTTTAATTTGCAATTAGAATTGTTGCAAAAAATTTAGATTTTGGTAAATGGGAAAAAGTTGTTAGTGGGGCCCCAAAGTATTTGGGGGATTTTGGATGAATGGGGCCCGCGACTTAGGGTTTTGGGAGTTTTGCCGGACATCGGGGAAAAAAGTTGTTAGTGGGGCCCAAAAATAGTTATTAGTGGGGCCCCAAAATATTTGGAGAATTTTTGATAAATGGGGCCCTCGACACACGGTCGGCTGGAGGTTTTGTGTGGTCTCGGGTAAAAGTTATCAGTGGGGCCCCAAAACAGTTATTAGTGGGGCCTCAAAATATTTGGGGAATTTTTGATAAACGGGGCCCTCGACTCAGGGTCGGCTGGAGGTTTTGTGTGGTTTAGGGTAAAAGTTCTTAATGGGGCCCCAAAATAGTTATTAGGGGAAATTTTGATAAGTGGGGCCCCAAAATATTTGCAATAAAGAATATTGGGGAAGTTTTTGAAAGTGCGGGGCCCGAAAAGCGATGTCTGGGCCCCGGGTTTGTTTAGAAGTTTGAAATTTTTTAATTTTTTAAAATTTATTTTCAGTTTCGGATGGTGTTTTGGTCATTTTATGGACTGCAATGTGGATTTGTGGCTGTGTCTCGTGATGGTGATACGAGTGTGAAACGATCGACCTGACGAGTGACAAAGTGAATTTCGAGGAACTGTAAATGTGTTGGAACTTTGGGGACAAACGGTTACAAGTTTGCAGTCTAAAGAATCGACGTATTGAAGAGAAGGAAATGTAGGTGCAATCTTTTTTACGTTTAAATCTTGTCGACAAAATAACAGTCTAATCTTGTTACAGCGAATCACCGAAAGTAAAAAAATAAGTTTACAAAGGTCGTTTTATCGATTCGACCATTATTGTGCGCATGTGGCGCTTCGATTTATGAAAACAATTCGTGTTAAGTGAGTTTTCGCTAGAACGAGATTGCACTGTCCACTAGCGGCGGGTCAAGAAAAAGATTTTTGGTCAAAAAAAATTGATTTTTGGTCCAAAAAATTGATTTTTGGTTCAAAAAATTGATTTTTGATCCATAAAATTGATTTTTGGTTCAAAAAAGTTAATGCTTCAATTTTTCATCACAAAAATTGAATGATGTTGGCCAAAAATTGGATTTCTTTGGTCAAAATGAACTTTTTTTGATCCAAAAAGTTGATTTTTGGTCCAAAAAATAATTTTTTTTTATCTAATAAAAGAATTTTTGGTTCCTCCTTTATTTCTATCGTAAATGCAGTACGATTTTACATGTTAAATTTGACATTTAGACTGGTTTAAAAAATGTAAACAAGTTCAAACGACTACGAATGCGCCTAGTGAAATTTTGTCGACATGAAATTAATTTATTTATTTAAAAAAAAGAAAAACGAAACACCAATCCGTCTTGTCAATTAATTCGTCTTATCAGTGGTGACCTGTTTGCAGATCACCAAATTTGCATAACTGCATAACAAATTAAAATTCAAATAAAAAACCTCACACTGACATGGTCGATGTACTTTTTCGCTTTTAATTTCTTTATCAAGATCTTTAATTGACAAGATGAATTGACCATTTAAATTGTCCCGTCCAATGCCCATTGTCCGACCGAGTTGTAAATTCAAATGTCGAAAACGAAAGTCGTGATTTATTACCTCGACCTTCTGCTGTCGGTCTATTGAGATTCATCGTCCGCAACGCCAATTTTTACGACTGGAAATTGATTACATCGAAATCAGTCGAATTTGCTTATCAAGCCAAACGGGGCTTTTATTGATAGCTTGTCAACGCGGCGTTCTATTCGACCAGTTTTCATCACACAAACCGAGTCTAATCTTTTTTCTCGCGTGCCCTCATAATTATTTCAGGAAGAGCTGTCAGAAAAATTGAAACTAGCTCGCAAAGATTTACAATTGCATTAAATAACATGCGAGGAGAAATGAGGGAGCGTCGAGCGAGCAAATTGGGTGTGGGGGTAAATTGTGGGGTGTGGT
Organism: Strigamia transsilvanica; assembly: GCA_034701245.1. Lineage (NCBI taxonomy): Eukaryota > Metazoa > Arthropoda > Chilopoda > Geophilomorpha > Linotaeniidae > Strigamia > Strigamia transsilvanica. The sequence goes on along the minus strand of JAQIXU010001363.1, from coordinate 7,499 downwards.
TTTAATATCTCGAGCTGTGAGATGGATTGCAGGTGGTGAAGTGAAAGCGGGTGATTAACTCGCTCGTTTTGATAGCGATTTTATTTTTAATGTTGGGTTTTTGGTTTGTTTGGTTTGACCGGTGCAGATTGAGTGACCTGTGAATGGCGTGATTTTAGTCGTTTTCGCTCTGGAGATTAAAATGGTGGAAACTGATGAGTGTGAGAAAAATTCGGGATCTTTGTCATGTTTTTGGAATTCAGATGGATTCAGGTGATGGTCAGAACCCAGCAGGACTGGCTAGAGGTAAACAAGGCACCTGTAACTTGTGACACGCTAGATGTTTTACGCTGCCTTGGTACGGCAGTGCTGGGAGGCAGGCTACCGCAATGCCGGGTCGGATTTAGGTATTGCTGGGCCCCTAAGCACAAAGACGTCTATAAATTATAACAGGCAATAAGCTGTTAGTTAGGTTATAAAACTCAACGAGACACTAACATAGGTGACTAGCAACCTGCTTTAACTCAACTACAGCAGTTCCTAGTAGTGCCACGAAAGCGCTGCCAAGCCTTTCCATGTAGTCACGGATCAGTGGCATTTCTAGTTAGTTTTTGTTTTATGTCTAGATGCTAAGCTGTTGCCGAATCGTTATGTCGGGAGCTAAGTCTTGTAATTTTGCTAAATAAAATCTAAAGTAATTGACATATTTTTATGGAAAATTATCGGAATTTTTTTTTCGTGGTTCTCGATGGGTGGGGGCCCCTAAGCAACTGCTTATACGTAAATCCGGCGCTGGAACTAAGTTCACAATAGCTGCCATCAGAAGGTCAAAAATAGAAGAAATTGGTTAATCTGTAAGAAAGAGTAATTATATGAAGTGCGATGGTACACAAGAGTGACATTTGCAAGAGCCACAGTATGTACAAACGTCAGCCTTGTGTACCATCGCTCTTCATATGGCCGCTCTTTTGTATCATTTTTATATCGTCTTTACTGACTAATTGGGGGAAATCGCACGATGAGAAGAAACGAGAACGATCAGGGAATAGTTGATAGATTTTGTTGGTTTTGGCCTGAATCTTTTTCTGCAGTGTCCAGTCACAACTGAAATATTGTTGTTTTCTTTCATCTGTTTAGCATTATTTGTCGGAATATTAAGCATAATCCTGCTAAATATGAACTGGAATCTGAAAATCGTCTGCGCAGAATGGGATGTGCAGTTCGAATTTAGCATCAAGATACCGGGCGCGAATTGTATTTTAGGTGACTTTACACCTGCTGCATTGCCTCCATTTATTTCTAACTATACAACAGGGATAGAAATTCCATTGGATTTTGGTTAGCAATTTCAATTTTTTTAAAAAAAGTCAAATTTCTGAAGTGCTTTGAAGCTTGGTAAAACGAGCTTGATCAAAGATGGCGGTTCGGCTTTTGTTGGGAGCAAATATCGAGTTAGTGTATTATTAATAGTCGCTGCTTGTTTTTAATTCTTCTTTCCTTCCCCACCCGTGTCTTTAATTAGGTAAAAACGTTGCCGTTACTGTCGGGCATTATTATTAACTTGCAACATCTTTATAGGCGCCGCCTGGGCGAATAAAAAATTGATATTAATAGTTGGGAGGAAGAGTGGGGCTAAAAGATGGGAAATGAAAGTTAGGTGTTGGCTGAGGCTGCTGAGAGGATTTAAATATTGTTGCAGGGGGGGATGTGATGTAAAGTGAGTTTTTGATTTATTTAAGTGAATAAAGAAGGGTTTAATTTTTTTTATTTTGCACCTTTTTCATTGGAAAGTGACTTTTTGGGGGGATTTTAGATGGAAATTTTGTTTTAATATTTATTTTTACGACAAATGATAAAAATTCTGGAAAAGAAATTTTAAAAAAGCTCAAAAGTTTGGAAAAAAACATTTGAAACCTCGAAAATACTTTAAAATACATCAAAACAACATGAAAAACATCAAAAAAGCTATTTAAAAAACCTCGAAAACATCAAAGATTTCGACAAAAAATGATAAAAATTCTGGAAATAATACAAAAATATCTCGAAAAAACATCCGAAACGTCGAAAATACTTCAAAATACAACGAAAAAACATCCGAAACGTCGAAAATACTTCAGAATACATCAAAAAAACATCCGAAACGTCTAAAATACTTCAAAATACATTAAAACAACATGAAAACATTAAAGAAACTTCGGAAAACAGCAAAGACCTCGAAAAAATATCAAAAAATTATTTTAAAAAACCTCGAAAACAGCAAAGATTTCGACAAAAAATATGAAAACATCTAAATAAATAAAAATAAAAAAAACCTCGAAAAATAATATGAAAACACCTAAAAAAAAAAAAACTTTGGAAAAACATCCAAAACCTCGAAAATACCTCAAAATACATCAAAACAAACATGAAAAACATCAAAGACCTCGAAAAAAACATCAAAAACCCTATTTTAAAAGAACCTCGAAAATACTTCAAAATACAGTCCATCAGAACAACATGAAAGAAACGTCGAAAAACATCAAAGAGACTTCCCGAAAAAGTCGAGGAAACATGACACGACCTGTGTGCCACCATTTTGTCTGAACTTAGTTGAAAATCTCAAAAATTCACATCGAATTTTTATTTCAATTCGTAGCCCACAAAACCAAGTAAAATATCAACACGTGATTAATTTTAAAAAAAAATGTACACTATTGTACAAATTGTTTATTTGTTGGAGACGTGGCGCCACCATGCGTTGAAATATATACAGTGACCAAGTAAGCAAATTGAATTATTACCATTATTATTATACACTTTTTCCCCTCCCTAAGTGACTGAGTTTGATATTCGAAGCAGTTTTCAATTTATTCAGGCGGTTTAATTATACGAGGGAGTTTTGTGTGTGACAGGCTCATTACCGGCTAGAATATGTCCACTGTTATTATCGGACAAAATATTCATGCGGCTTGCCTGGCGTGTTGTTAATAAGTTGCATTAAATTGCAATGGAGCGGAATGACATATCCAAAGTGGAAAATATTTTAATATTTAACAAATACGTATAAAAAAAAGTGAAATGTATAGATACACGCATAAAGACATGGTGGGTGGTTTAATAATAGTAATTATCGTCAAGTTGCTTTGCATCTTAGATGCGAACATGTAATCATTTTTTATTTTTGTATTTTTTAAATTTGTTGTTGCGTTGGATGTGAATACTAGAGCTGGGTTGGGTTGTGCAGGGAAGCAAATTATTGAGCTGGTTTTGCAATATTACGGCTATAATTTGTATGTTTTTCTATGTGTATTTCATAAATTATTTATTGTGGTGAAATTTGATTTTTTTGGGGGGGTTGGATTGAGTGGAAATAGGAATAGAAATAAATTAATGGGAAATTTTTTTATTTGTAAATTGGGTATTTGGTAGGTTTGTGCGATGTTGAAATACAGTCATTCATTTTTTGCAACAAAAATTTATTTTTGGCAACAAAAATTCATTTTTTGCAACAAAAATTCATTTTTTGCAACAAAAATTCATTGTTTGCAACAAAAAATCATTTTTTCCACCAAAAATTCATTTTTTCCACCAAAAATTCCTTTTTTCCACCGAAAATTCATTTTTTCCACCAAAAATTCATTTTTTCTACCAAAAATCTATTTTTTCCACACCAAAAATGCACTTTTCAAACGAAAAAAATCGCTCGCGCCTAGTATTTTGTATTAACCCAAAATTTATTGGATGTCGATTAAATCAATTAATAAATTTGAAAAAACGTAAAATTCAAAAATGAATTATTTATTCGGTCAGTCGACGTAAACATGTTTACAAGAATGACAAATCTCAATACCATCAGGACCACAAGTTCAATCTGATAGTTTGACAAGCTGATTTGCGATCATCCTATCAATCAATCTTCTAAAAATTTTTTCCAGAAAAAATGTAATAAAAAAAAAAAAAAAAAAAAAAAATTATTTTTGCTCAATTCCGAAAGATTTATTACACCCGAGACTTTATTTCCCATTGTTTATGTCGTAATAGCGGAGCACGCACGCATTGTAATGGAAAAAATGCATGCAACGAGTTTTGTGAAATTTAAAATTACCTAATTGCTAAATATTTATCTTAATTAGGTGATATTAAAGTTATTTTCCCTTTAAATGAAACGAAGCATTAATAAAGTCGGCAGAAAAAAGACAATGGCGAATAATATATGTTGGCGAGTTTATAAATAGAAATTGTTGTTTAATTCAAGGTAAAGTGAGGAACGGTTGTCTGAAGGAAGAATTAATCTTTTTAATAGAGAAATAAATTGCAGTGTCAAGTAATAAAAGAAAAGTTGTTTCGATTAATGTAATGTATGAGATAAGCTCCGCTGAACAGGGCTGTGACGCTGGGACGCTGGGGCTGTGAGAGAAAAGTCCGGATTTGAAGCAGGAAGTGTCACGTGACCGGTGCCTATTTAGTGGACAGTAATTTTGCAGCCAAATGTCATTAGCAGTGGTCATTAACGTCAGAGAGTATTGTTTAATTGTAATAAATTGATAAATGGGTGGTAATAAGTTTCAAGACGGTAGCCACTTGTGTAATTTAGGTTTGGAATTCTGCTAGGCTTATTTGTGGCTTGGTTTAGTTTTAATTGGGTTGTTGTTTTTTTTTTTTTTTTTTTTTTTTTTGGTGGGAATTAGTTATGAGGGTTTGATTTATTGGACTGGTTTGGAGGTGATGTTGGAGTTTGGATTTTATTTTGTTTTTTGTTTTGGATTTTTTTTTGAAGTTATGGAAGTTAGAAGTGTTAGAAGTTGTTGAATAGAAAGTTTGGAAAAAAAATGCATAAATGAATGAATTTTAATGAGGGGTATATATAGAGAGATTTAGATTGATTTACACACAATTACGCAAATCTAAAGAGAATTTCATACATTTATATAAATTTTCATGTAATTTGGGCAAAATTTTCATAAATTTCCACACAATTACATACAAATTTTCACATAATTTTTCACATTTACACAATTTTTCATAAATTTACACAAATTTACACAATTTTTTACAAATTTACACAATTTTTCACAAATTTACACAATTTTTTACAAATTTACACAATTTTTCACAAATTTACACTTTTTTTAATACAAATTTACACTTTTTTTAATACAAATTTACACAATTTTTCACAAATTTGCACAAATTTACACAATTTTTCACAAATTTACACAATTTTTCACAAATTTACACATTTTCACAAATTTACACACTTTTTCACAAATTTACACAATTTTTCACAAATTTACACAATTTTTCACAAATTTAGATACAATTTTCACAAATTTAGATACAATTTCTCACAATTTACACAATTTTTTTTTCAATTTACACAATTTATTTTACAATTTACACAATTTTTTTTACAATTTACACAATTTTTTTTACAATTTAGCACAATTTTTCACAAATTTACAGACACATTAGGTGCATTAATAAAGTCATTTAAACTTGTTTATATTTTTCAAACCAGTCTAAACGTCAAATGTAACATGTTAAATTTTACATTTAGATTAGCTTTAAAAAAAAATTGAACCAGTTTAAATGACTTCATGAATGTGCCTAGTGCTCCGAAAACAAAGATCCCAAAAAATCCCATCAGAAATTACCCGAAATCACGTCACGATTTATCAATCTTTATTCCACATTCATCTTTACTTCTTCCAACCCTTGTGTCGCATCCACGCACTACAAACCACCTCACCTTCACTTTAATAATTTTAATATTTTTACAATTTAAAAAAAAAAAAAAAAAAAAATTACCGCCCGAAAATGGAACCTTATCAAGTCGAGCAGAAACTGACACAATAAATAATAAGATTTGTCTTTTCGAAATAAAAATTTATCACGAAAAATACAATTGCGCCCGCACTCGCGGATCCGATTGTCACCTTATCTTAGAAAAACATAAGTTGGCTGTCTCTTCATTTTTATCTTGTGCTTTCTTCAATTGGCGTTAATTGTATCAGAACGTGGAGAAAAAATTGAAAGAAGCAGAATTTAGATCGACAACGCCGTGGGTCTTGTCATTGAACATTTGTACGCAGGTGTGTTGTTCTGTGACAGGTCATAGGAAAAAATTGAAAAGGCGGAGGGAGTTTGAAGCGCCATACACCCGCCCAGCCACCTGTCACCACCTACAATTTACCGTGACAGCTAGGGTGAATAATTAGTCATTGTATTGACATTTGTTTCCTCGTGATTGACAAAAAGGGCCGACTGCACGTTTGCGTGCTGTCCAATTTTTGTTTTATTTATTTTTCGTGTTTTTGTTGCAGTTTTTGAGGATTGGCACCATCTGGTGAGCATGTGCGGGAATAAGTCGAAACAGACCAACGTCTGTTTAGCGTTTGTTTTGGTTTAAATTGAGTGATTGGTAAAAGAAAAATTGTGTTTAGAAGTATTTTTGAAGGGATTTTTTGATACAGTCGAAACTCGTTATAAGGAATTGCTCGGGACCCAAACGAAAGTTTGTTATGACAAAATATAAGAAAGTGCACTTTATAGCTGGAAAAATTCACTTTTGGCATGAAAAACAATATTTATTCGTATGCATGGTGATCTTTGTTTGATTTTTCAAAATAAAATTTTCAATTTTATTAATTTAAAAAAATCATATCTGCTGGTACATTGCCTGTAAACGAGTGATTCTTTGCTTTTCTTGTTGCTGCAAACGTTTATTTAGCAGCCATTTTAAAATGGGAAATTTCCCCAATAAATATTGTTGTACTCTCGGTTTCGAAATAAGGACATCAGTCAAGAGTCAAATGATCAATTTTCGGAATTCGTTATAACAAGGGCTTGTGAGTATTAGAGTGTTTCTGAGAATGTGTTCGTTATACGAATAATTCGTTATAGCAAAATTTTTTATAGCAAATTTTTTAACATGGGGTTCTATGGTGAACCCACCAAATCATTTCCAGGAAAGTAGATCTAAATCTACGTTCTTGAAAGTCACTTTCTAAGGTTAACTTTCTTTAATAGTGATGTAAAAAACGTCACTTTCGCCTTCTAAAAGGACGGAAAGCAACGAAAGTGACTTGAACGCATTTAATGACTTAAAGCACTTTAGAAGCTGAGTGTAATAACGTCCTAAACTTGTGGCTTGGAACCAAAATCGGAAGGATACTAACTTACTTCATCAATGCAGGAAACATAATTTTTTAAAATAACGATTCGGTTTGTGATTTTGTTGGAGTCCTGGGTAATTTAATTGATGGAACACCCATCCGGCAAGTGGGGGATCTGGGTTCGAACTTCTGGCTCTGGAGTTGATGGAGTCCGACCCGATTCGTGTATTTCGTCCAGAAATTTGAGAGCATGAGGCGGCAAATGGTGATGCCAGGCACAGCGATAGTTTTCTTCCAGATTCTGCCGGATTAACCCATGTAGAGGTCCTTAGGCCGTCGAAATCTCGGCGCCCCCTTTGCACTTTGCAAATTATATCCTAATACGTTTTGAACAACAAAATCTTGATAAACCAATTTTATTAAACA
>JAQIXU010001362.1:0-18101 GCA_034701245.1 Strigamia transsilvanica | reverse complement strand
TATGTAAAATGTAAAATTGTAAAATGTAAAATATAAATAAAAAACTTTCTTTTCACCTATTGATTAAACTGATGCAATTAATCCCTGGACGTCATCTTATTATGATTCGAATTAAAATGAAATTTGTTACAATTAATTCGTCTATTTTCAATGCGAGAATTTGATAAAGTGAACAGCCATTTTAGGACGCAAATTCGATGTACGTCGATGCAACGAGACACGGAAAAGGGCATAAACTGTTCTCATGAACAGCAAAAAGAGCAAAAAGAGATAAAATTCGAAGAAGTGTACCGTGTCAAACTATCACAATAAATTCGCTGTAAATTTCTTTACCTAGTTTTAAGGCTATTGTTGATCACTGACGACGGTTAACAACGTTTAGGTCCGCCATTACTGTTTGTTGTTGCGCCATCTGAAAGATGTTTAAACTTAGATTAATTTTGTGGTAAACTAATTCGTTTTTCTTATGTATTATTTAACTCGAAAAATTTACTATCATTAATGTCGAATTGCTTTTACGTTTATCGAAGTTTCCCGTGTGCAAAATGCTTGGTGGAACCGATGCAAAACAACTTTAGATCCCGACACTAGATGGCAACTCTTCCCGTTTACGCTGCAACAACATCTGAATTTCCCCCGTCTGGACTTGGTTCGCCGATACGTCCGCCAGGTTCGCTTCGGTCAGTCAAGTTTCTCTTTCTGGCTTTTCCTCGACTTGAATCCGATGTCTAGTAAATAAATAACAATAAACACACGTTGAAAACAATAAAAATGAAAAAGCAATCTTAACATACATTCGGGGGCATTTTGTGCTGGTCGCTGATGATCCATCGCTGAGCTGTGCTGTCTTCGCCGCCCGTGTAAATCACGTCGGGGTCGAGCGGATTCCATTACACGGCGACAACTCGAAAGTTGACGATTCCTTCGCTGCGAATCAAGTCCCAGACCGACGCCAAATGACCGTACATGTGCGGCTCCAATTGAGCTTTCGTGTAGTTTGTGACCTTCTAATTTCCTGCAACATTTAGATGCGGGTCTCTTCACTCTTCGTTTAAGTTCTACACGGCTGCAATAAACAAAGAAATAAGCAAAATCAGTTTTCTGTAGTAAAAATTTAAAAAAATCGAATATCGTTTCGCAAAAATCGATTAAAAAGTCAATTTTTTCACAAAAAAAGTGCAGATTTGCATCTAAAAATGTATTTTATTTAAAAAACAATTCATTTTTGTGCATAAAAATAGCAATTTCAGTCCAATTTTGCATTTTTAACACAAAAATTTTACTTTACATCCTTATTTCTAATATTTTTTTATTATAAATGTATTTCCATCAACGCCCCATCATCGAAAGGTTCTTTTCATCGACAACACGCGTGGTGTAATCGTGTCAAAAAAGTGAACTGGATTCATCTCAATAAATCACCCAAATATTCAAACGGTACATAACCAAACATAATTGAATTTTCCCCAAATTTCTAAACTTTTCACAGAAATTAAACTAAAAATTCAAACCAAATCCACATTTCACTTGCCAGATAACTCCAAGACGAAAATTCCTTCGAAATTGACTCAAAAATTCCTTTTCAGTACAAATCCATCAATTGATTTCAAACAAAACGCAAATTTAATCCACTCACTGGCAACACACGAAGTGTTTTCGTAATGACAAAGTCAATAGTGAATTCCGACACAAGATCGAGGGAATGCATCAAACCGTGACCAGGTCAGCTATAAAATTTAATGACACAAGCGTCAAACATTTGCTAGGCGCACGTGTGTTTTATTAGCCCATATCTAAGGGTCCAGCAGAGATATTTGCGGGGAGTAGTTGCAATCGGATCTTAATTAAGTGTAACAGACGCCTTGATGAATCACACCCTTAATCAAGACTCCCTTTTTTTCAATTACCATTATTTTGGCTAATCTATTTTCATTGCTACATAACGGTAAACTAAGAATAGGGACTTGATACATTTCGAGCATGTGCAGCGCATTCGATATTGAAAAAGAAAAAACGAAAAAAAATAAATTAAGTAAGAGCAGTTAACATTTATGGCATTAATGCGACTTCGATACGAAGACAAATCGCGCATAAAAACCCTTTTACAACTTCCAATTTCGATATTAAAAATGAAAAAAATAAATTTGAATAACAAAGTGCAATTGAAAAATCTACATTTCTCATCAAATTTACAAAAATTACAAAATTTACAAAATATACGCAACTCAGATTACATTTTATTATAACTACAATTCCAAGAACAAATTCCGAATTCGCAGAAACAAATGACATCAAACAGGATTTACCCATCAATGGCCAACACCTTGCTTCCCTCTAGTGAGCGCACCGAAAACCAACACCCAAACAAATAAATTCATTCAGGCTCCCCAAATCCCTTATCGGTGCCCGCTTTCCAAGTCCCAAATACAACCCCTTCCCTCGACCTCCTCCCCCTCAAAAAAAAAAAAAAAATCTTCACGATACAAACGTATATCGGAAAAGAATTAGTTACCCCTTGATATTAGATCCGAGTTGCCATGGCAACAAGTGCAAAGCAGCTTCTGAATCTCTTTTGCACACCAACACGTGCCTTTTGCAGCCGAATTGATTAATCAGGCTGCAAATGTCCGCCTCTCCTTAACACTTTCTTTCCACGTCGCGATTCCAAAGCGCTTCATTAGTACAAGACAAATGAACTCGCAGCTCGGGATTAGGAGCACGAATAAGGTGTCATCAATTCAACTAAATCGTAGCAAGTCATCGAGCACTGCTCGCTCATCTCGAACGCACCCAAGAGCAAATAACAAGCTCCTCCGCGCACCTGAGCCCGGCGCAATCTTTTTATTTTATTATTTCATTTCATTCCATCTTAAGCGTTACGCTTTCCTGTCGAATTCCGTTCGACTTGCAGTAGTTACTTTTGCGCGCCTTTTTACTATACAAAACTGCACAATCGCGTTCGCTTCTTACTGTAACTGCAACTCCCTCGCACGGCAGGGAGCAGCGAGAGGCGAATGGGGAATGGAGAACTCCAGGCGACAGCTGCCAAGCCAGGAAACCAAGCTGAAATTAAGCGTAATCCCCTTTGGTTGAAGCGAGGCTTCCCTTCGCACCCATTATACGATGGGGAGAATCCGGAGCTGAAGGCCAGCGATGCGCTTAACGCGCGCAATAAAACGCGCGCAATGAAACGCATTTATCCACAAATTGAAGACGGGTCTCATCATAAAAATGGAAAAAAAAATTGAAGACACGAACGGGGTATGTTAGCTAGGTAAGAGAAGAGAAGAGAAGAGATGCGCAACCCATAAAGGAAGAATGAAATGTTTTACCATCAAACCTATCTGCGCCTTCAATTGTTCCTCCTGTGGGATCACGGGGAGGTTGCGTTGCGTTGCGTTGCGAGCACGGGAAATGGGGGAGGGAGGGAGGGTGTGCCAAATTACCTAGTCTACATTTGATCCAATTTTCTTGTTATTAACTGCCTTGATAAAAATCATTACGAGAGAATCTCAAACAATTCCCCAGTGGCCATTGAATGCGACCGAGTGGAAAAATGCGCATCGCAGATACGGCACGATGTAACCATAGTAACAAGTGCGAAAAATAAGACGTTAACCATTATGACAAATTCGTACAAACACCATTAAGCGATCGATATTTAATTATCAAATTTATTGCAATTAAAAAAATAATAATCATGAAAAATTCGTCGACCCCTTTTTGTCGACTTGCATTCGAGCGCGAATATACAAAAAACACGTCTAAAATGGCTTTGCAAGGTGAAAAACAGGTGACTCGTGTTGAAATAAAGACACCTGCGTCGCTTTCTTCTCAATCTCGCTCCGCCACCCCCTCATAATCATCATAATCATCATCATCATCATTCATTTCATTATCTCGCAAACTGCATCACTCATTTCTTATTTACAAAAGGCAAGAAACACTGCACCATTCATCGAGCGCACCCATTCATTAGGATTTCCTTCCCAGATTAAAACAAATAGGAAAACTGCTAATTACCGCGCGCCTTGTTATAAACAATTGTTTGCACATCAGATTAATGAGCCACGTTTTTTCTATCCATTTTCCATAACTCGCACGTGCGACAACACCTAAATGAAGACATAAAATGCCGTTGGACGTGTCCCCAAATCCAGGAAACGTCGAAGTACACCTTTGCAAACACACGACGCGGGACGGAAATCATTTAACACCTAATCTCACTCGAAACCCCCACTTAGCAGCAAATCAGTCGCGCGACCCGCAAATATTTACTTTAAGGGGTAACGCGGGGCGAAGGGAGCAGAATCGAGATAAAGGATCAAAAAGGGAAATTAGAGGCGCTAAAAGGTGTAACAAACGCGCGCGAAACACCGAGAAACCAAGAAAATATGACGCGTTCGGTGCAAATTAGCGAGATTTCTGCAGCCATTCCTGCGGTTCTTAGTTGCTAACGACACGAGCAGTCTGGGTCTCGGATGAGCCTCAAACTCCGACTAATCCTCACCGTCAACACGCGAAAGGGGCTCGTATAATCCTGCCAATTACAGGTGGTGTAGAAGAAATGAGAGGAAGGGTAAAATCGATTAACGAGACGAGACATGCCTGCACAAATTCGCTTAGACTGGAGATTCGCAGCCAAGAATTTTGCCACTTAATACTATTGGAGTTGCCCCGTTTACCACGATCAATGCGCCAAAAGGGTCACGAAGTCATGCTAAAATATATATTGGCCACATTCGGAGATATGTGGAGATAAATTGCCATTTCTTTATTATATTTTCGTCTCACCTCAATTATTCATGGCCATTCATTCAACACCCTTCAAACATACATTTCTAAATTGAACTCGTTTCAAATTCCACTTTATGGCCCTCCATTACTCCACAATTACAACCCCTCCCTTTATATCCACTTTTTTTTTTATTTATTCTTCCAAGACCCCCACTTGCAATTTTTTTTTCCTTTCTCTGTTTTTTTTTTTTTTTGTTTTTTCCTCAAACTTCTCAAACCGGTTTCGGCGTTGAATGAAAACCAGGATTTTCGGCTTTTGAACGAGCTCCAATATCCAATAAAAGCTGTCCATTAGTCCATTGCCAGCCAACTCTCCAGGGCTTTTAGTTTGATTGTCCCTCGGCCACGAGTCGACGCATTGAAGCCTCGCCCACGTACACCATCTCCCCTATCACGGTCACTTTCCTAAAAGCTGCTGACACCTGCTTCTACCTGCACACAACTTCAATTTCCACCGAGTCAACACAATTTCTTTAACGAACCTCAGCCACCAAACATCCCCCCCCCCGCGCCCCACCAAACTCATTTAACCCCTTCCACCATCCCACCATCCCAGAGTTTTTCGAAACCGTCTAAATTCGTATCTGTATGCAAATGCAAATGAATTCATCAGCTTGCAAAACAAACTTCGTTAGTTGCGCATTGCATTAAAACGCGGCTCACTGCGTCCCCAGCGAGTCGTCATCGAGTGTAAATAATAACATGGCAGCGAAAACGGGCGCCATTTGGGTGCAGTTTGCAACGATCTGCTCGTGGCGGCACGAGGAGCGTTTATTTCCTCGTCTGGTCTCTGGAGAGAAACGCGGGGGAGGTATAGCGCAATCACGACCGCTCCGAAACAGTTTTGAGTTTCCATGGCGACGCAGCATCCGCTTTTTCGTCTTCCGCGTGCCGAGTTTGCAAACTCGGACGTTTCGTTGAGCGAGGCCGTTCGCAGGCGTCTGGAACGAGTGGGCAATCGAGCTTTGTCCAACCCTAGCGACCCCCAGTTACACGGAATCGATTCGATTCATGAAAGCGTGAAGTGAAAAAGCAATGAAAAGAAAAGAGGAAGACCGCACCTGGCCGTGCCGGCGCCCAGTCGGGACCCCGTGCATTCCATTTGCTTGGCCGTGCGCCAAGGGTCTGTTTACTGAGCTCTTCTTGACAGATAAATGACCTCACTCAACACAATTACCTCGAACCGACGTAAAAACATTTGCTTGCATCCGACAAATTGTTTGTTCGAGCGGATACAAACGAGGGAAACAATTCGAGCAGCAATAAACCCGTTTTATTAAGACGGAAAGAAAAAATATTTCGAGACATTTTATTTCTTTTTTTGAATGACTCGGTTTGCCGACTCGGTTTCATCAGATTAACTTCTTTTTTATATACAGATTTGCTAAGTGTCCCCTTGAGGAATCCATTTTCCTCCCCATCTCATCGCGATGCAAGGCGCATCCAGCGCCCAACTCGAAAACGAGGCGTTCTAATAATCCCACGTTGAAAAATCAACCAAACTGACCCGTAACTACGAGCTAAAAATCCTATTTCCACGCCTCGAACGTTTAAAGTAATGTGTGTTTCTATGGCAACTGTATCTTGTAAGCGCATCCACATGCTGGGCACGTGCAAAACAGCCCACCCATGCTTTTTCTTCGCATTTTCTCACACTTTTTTCTCATCTGCATTTCTTTTTTCTTATTTTTTCTTTTAGGGAAAAAACTGAAATCTATTTCCCTAAAGACAAACACAGTCTTTTAGCAGTGATTTATGCGTCCGAAGCTGAAAGAACAACAACAGGAGCGATTTATTCGTGGAAATTCGCGTTAAAAATAAAATGGTCACAGCTCACACGATTTGCAAATTAATCGTGTAGTCAGGGAAGAAGAGTTTATTACGAATATCACATCGCATTTTATTGCTGAGCAAAATCGGTCATTTTTAAAGTGGGTGTTGACAGTTAGATGGGTTTTAGCAGCTGGAAGTCTGATCACTTCCTGAGCGTGCACATGTATGCGGAGAGATAGGAATGCAAGAGCGACTTAGGCATTTTATGGAGTATTTCATGGTCACCGAGAAGGAATAAATATATAGATAAAAAAATATATTTTTTTTATATATCTATTTTGTAAAAAAAAAAAAAAAAATGACACAAAAAAATGTTTTCCAATAAATTGCTACGCGTGTGCACCCATAAATCTTGACTCATCCGACTCGAGAAATTGCTCTAAGATGGCGGAAAAGCGTCTAAAGTTATGACATCAACACCAAAATAAAAAAATAAAAAATCCCCATACTGATAAATGTCTCGGAAAACATATTACATCGCTGTATTTGCTATCAGATATTGCATTCAATGCAATCCCAAAAAAAAAAAAATAAAGTCGACATTTTCTTTTCATTAATCCTAATCCTAATTAAATAAATACCTGAGAAAATGGCCGTTTTATTTAGTATTCTCACGACCACATTTGCCATTTATTTTTATTTTTATTCTTATTTTTTTTAAAAAAAAACGATAAATCAAACAAAAAAATTTATTTCTCCCCGCGCTCTTGCTCGAAGACCCATCCCCACCCCCATCATAACCCATAATGGCGGCCATCATCAAACCGGGATCTATTCCACAAGTGTAAATCCCACACAGGTCATATCTTGCAACTATCCCACGAGGGATTATTCCTCCCACGCTTTATTCGACTCGATTGCTTCGCCGTACCGAGGCTTCCTCCAAACGGGGCCCGTGAAACAAGACAATAAAAGACTAGGCTTCCCTGCACCGCACTAACGCAACGTCCACATCCCGTTGAGCGCTGCATTTTTCTTGTACAAATTTCACACGAACGCATTTCAATTATTTCTGCGCCGTCGTTGAGAAAAAATGTTTGCACTTTTCCCATCTTCCTTTCTCTTTCGTTGATCCAGGCATAGAAATATGAACCCATGTCACACTAATGAGCAACAAGCTCGAGTCAAGTTGCAAGAGAAAAGTCAGAAACAAAAAAAAAATGCTAAGAAAGGAGATCAGCCATCACCACATTCATCGGAGGAGGGGATTCTCTCAAGCTTTGATGTGAGCCGCATTTTCGCACAAACTTTTTTTAAAAAAATCGATCAAGAAAAATGCCATTAAAAAAAAAAATCATTGTCATCAACCCCTTTAATTATTCTCCTTTTAAAGGAAAACTATTTCCATATTTCCACATGATAAAGAAAAGAAAAAAAAAAGCGGAAACGTGAATCGACGTGTCATCTAAGGTAAAAGGAAGACTCGGAGGAGGATGTCGGAATGTCTTTCCCAGCTGCTTCTGCCATCGGGCTCGGTTGCAAACGAGAAAATAATTGGCTCTTAATTAATTCCTCCAACTCGGCACACGCACACGATAATCCGATTTTCTCCCTTCAAAGCATTTCCAACTGCAAACAATCGCTATACAAACCCCCAAAAAAGAAAAAAAATATTTTTATTTCATATTTTTATATCTAATTTCATTTTTATTTCCCCTCAAATTTTCTAATCCGCACTTTTTCCTTCATTTTTTCCTCGTATTATTTGTACATGCCATCCTTCTTTTGTTCGTCTTGCAGGGTTTAACCGAGAATTGGCAGCTGTGTGTACGCATGCGCTGTCTGGCGCAGACGCAGCGAGCGTAACGAATGCCATTAGCCCCGACTTGAACCCTTTGATGCCTTCAGTACAACTCCCACAGGACTCCCCCGTTGTGCATCACGTAGCATCACTGCAGCGCACCGTCGTACAACAGATGCAGATGCTTTAATTAATAGGAATTATACCCACGGTTTAAGCAACAACTCGATCCGTATTTGTCAAATTACCATCAGCAAGCTCTGATCCACTTATATTACACTCGCCGGTCGCCGCAACCATTTAATTACAACCTTTTCTCCTTTTCACTTGACGGAATAACGGCTGCGTGCAACTCCCTATCCAATTTCGTTTTCGAATTAAATCCTCACGTCTCTCGAGCGACCCAAAACTTTGCGCGCACGTGAAAACGACTAATAAATTAACTTTTTTCGCCACCACTCCTCCATCCATCAAGAAAGCCGCGCGCCATCTTTGCGACTTTTCCTACCCCAAACACATTATTAATCCGTCTATTTATTGCGCGCCCCGTCTCCCGACGACCCCGACACAAATTCTACACGACTCCATCAATTCCGGAATGGCCCGGCGTGCAATATGCAGAGATGAAACATATTCTCGCGTCTACTTGTAACGATTCTCAATGCAATTCGACTCGTTCTTTATGGCGAGCGCGTTTGCATATAATGTTTGCCCTCGTAAATATGAGGAATAGAAGTGTGTGGGGGCCGTGTAGGATTCCTACTAATAACTGCGGCGGCCTTTTATTATTTGCCGAATGAGGATGAGGCTTTCATTTAACCCTTTCCACCCGCTCTCGTCTAATCTGTTGCAACCACACGCAAACAAAAGCCACGAAACGAGCACGTGCACGCCGGAATTCGAAAAATCTCTTTTGCCATTTTTCCTTTTTCTTTTTTCTTCTGGCTTTTTGACGTGTAAACAAAAATCAAATTTCGCCTCTTTTATTATCTTTATAGTGTTTGGAGTCGGAGTTTGGCGGTGGTAAGCAAAAAGGGCTGCTGGCACGGCACAGACGCTCGCGATGGATTAGAGTCAAGAACGCAAAACGTTTTCGTGGAGCCGCTGATTAAGGCCATAAATAAAGGCGGGAAGCGCAAAGAGCTTGAAAGGAAATCGAACTCATGTTAATATTTAGATATGAACTTTAGGGTCGACGAGCCTCGACAGACGCATGCGGCTCAATGGAAAATCAATGGAAAAATCTCGCGCGCGCACGTGCATCGGAATGTGTGCCTTTGCAGCGGATAAAATAGCCAAATGTTCCAAATGCCCCTCCCGTACGCACCATTCTTTTTCTGGGCATAAAAACTTTTATTTTTCTCCTTCAAACTTCGAAAAATAAAATAAAAACATAAAATAAAAATTTTCAAACTTTTTCAAAACTTTTTCGAAATAAATTTACACCCGTTTAAATGCACCCATAAATTCCCACGACCCGAATAGCCCGTGAGGTCGTAACCCCCTCACTCTCAGATTCACACGGATTCACCGATTGATCCCAACTTACACTATCGATTTATTGACCGCTTCCAACGCCAAAACCCAACGCGGGGTTTCAATTTACGGCTGAAAATGCACAAAACTCGACTGAATGTCATCTTATTATTATTTTTTTTCAAATTTAATCCCCTTATTAGAATGCAGTGTTTTATCACTCGCACCCGGATTTTCTTTGTTTTACGAAACAACAGTACGACATCATACGTGTTTTTAATTAATTTTTAATTCCCCCTCCCCTCGTTGCCATTCAATTGCGCGTTTTGCGGTGCAAACACAAAAGAGGCTCAAGTCCAGCGATATCTGATTAGTCGTTCGCAAACCCTTTTGGTCCGAAAAATAATTAAGTGCGTGTAAATTGAGGCGGAAAGGGGAAATCAGAGGGGGTATTTTTCCATGTGTTGTGTTTGCCGGCGCGTTGTCTAAGTGCTTTTGTTTTGATGAGGCGCAACAAACTTATCGTGGCATTTGAACGACTTAAGCCACATGTCGCGACGAAGGATTTTTATTGGCGAGAAAATTCAAAGAAATCAAATAAGCTGCTAAGTAGATTTAATTTGGCGTTCATATTAATCATAAACGCGCAGCCGCTGAAAATGGAAAGGAGAGAGAAGACGAGGCGGCAAAAAAAAAAAAAAAAATTATTAGCAAAGTAGCAAAACCCATGTGCTGCAACACCTTGGCAACACGTGCGATCGAGAAATCAAAGGAAAAAAATTAAGACCAAAGTGAAAATCTATAAAACTTTCCCATCGATTAAAAAAAATTTTTAAAAAAAATTAATTTCTAAATTTTCATTAAGAAACCGGAAGTTGAAAAAATAAACAGTTCATTAAAAAAAGGGTTTCACATTTAATGAAAATGAAACCATAAATTAACGTTGAAAAAGGTACGTGGCAATTATAGTTGCGCCTCATTAACTTCTCTCTCTTTCCAAGTTCCAACCACCTCCAACTGCATTTCCCATCTAAAAATATAAATCCAACTTATTACAAACTAAAAAATAAAAATAAAAATTTTTTCTTTGCTCTCTCTTTTCCTCCATATTGAAAAGAAACAAAACTCGCAACTTTCCTGCACGTCGTTTCTCCCATTCTTCATTTTTTCTACACAAAACGCGATTCCACGCAATCTGATTTCCTTTTGTGTAAATAATAGAATAAATGGCGCAATCGATCGACACTCCCCATCCCCTTCCTCTCCCAAACGGCGAATGCGCAACCGTTCTAACATCCGTCCTTCATCACCCTTCTTTCTCTCTCCCCATTATAATCCTTCCCTCTTTAATTTACAACAAAATATCATCTTTTCATTCATCTTGCGCCATCGCTTCCGCAAAGTGCGTTAACGCCATCTTTAAAAGGGTCGTAACTCGCAACCCTCTCGTCATCATTTGCCTTATTTATCGACTGGAAAAAATCACCGAGTTCTGCCATCGAGCATTTGCATCGCCCTTAGAAAAGGGCCCCTACTTAACGACATTAACGTGCCAGTATTGACACCGGGTCGTCGAACGACCGCAGAAGACGTAGTTCGCTCACCGCGTGCCGAGGAGCGGTTAATACGGGATAATTCGATTAAAGGAAAAAAGATCATCGTTACAAGAGAGAAAAGCGTTGAAAAAGGGGGAGAATCAAACGAAAAAAGAAGGAAAAATAATGCATGTTATCAGCGAACCGATACCACGAAATGATAAGTGGGTGAACGAAATTTACTTCTCAAATTTAATCAATTTTAATTCTTTTTTCGTCTCCAACCGAATGCAAATCATTGCTCGTGTTTCCAACTTCTGGAATATTTCAACGCAACTAAACATGCATAATTCGATTTAAAACCCCAGCATTAAGCTGATGAAACCCATGACCGACCAAAGACGCAATCGATGCGCCCAATTACACGAAAAGTTCCACATTTTTCTATAAAATAAAATAAAATTTCCAAAAAATCAAAAACGACGCGGTTAAAAACCCTCACCGCACCCCACAAATTGATAAATGGATAAATTTCCAACTAAACGACTAAATTATAAATTAAACATTTTTTTTTCTTTTCAATTTTCATATTTAAAGAGTCCGCGCCACATGTTTCCCACGTGTGCTCTTCCCGGGCGCGCATCAGCTGACGACATTCGCTGTCATAACAGTCAGTGGCCGCCATTGTCCGACTCATCTTTGTGCGCGTGAATGGCAGCTCGGGCGTCAGAGCCTGTCACGCATCTATTAATCACACGTGATGCCCTTTGCAAAGGATTCGGGGTCACTTTTCGCCGACCCCTTGTTCGAAACGCTCCCCTCTCTGCGCGACACAATAGCGGCGAGCTTCAAAGTCATGCGTTTCCAATCGGCCTTGAAAAAGCGCATTCCATCGCCATGACGACCGCAACCGTGACAAGATGGACAGATTGAAGATGCCCCAAATAAAGTCCGAGTTGCGTTCGAGTGTCGCCGCGGCGCCCTTCGCTCTGCTCATCGAGCGAGACGTGGTGCCGGTAATTCAAGACGCTTGTGGCGTGGCGCATGCGGTATTGTCGCCATGCGAAGGGGTGGGGCCCCGAATCCCCTTGGTAGGATCCGAACACGTGTCCTTCCAAGAATAGTGCCGAAGGCGATGCGTCTCGTGATCTCTCGTGCTGCGCGCGCAGCTGGCACGCGTCCAGATTGCCGACCCACCCACTGCCAACGTCCGTAAATGTCTGTCAAACGCAGCCGTTTCTGTTTACACTTTCGAGTTGACGACCCCTAACCGAAAACGGAAATTCGCTTTCCATCAATTTGAATATTTCAAATTGGAGGAAATAAAAAAATTTAATCAAAATGGTGAATCGAAAAGATGAAAAAAAAAGAGAAAAAGGAAAAAGAGAAATCTCTTTTAATCAAATTTCCCACCAATTCCTTCAACGCAGATTATAAAATCGATAAAAGACAACTCTTGAATATTCATCAGGTGTTGTTAAAAAATGATGAAATTTATCAACACGACTCGAAAATGGCGAATGAAAAACATTTTTTGTTTCTTGAGAAATAAATAATAATAAATAGATAAAAAGTACTGGAGGTAACAAAACACACTTAAGGGACGTATCAATAACCATTGGATGACCCTACATGGCCGCAAGACCCATACAATCACACAAAAACCAGATAATATAGATTTATTAAGGCACATTACACATCACGTGGGAGAAAGAAGAAATAAACAATAACGCGTCATCGAAATAGCTTCTGTTTAGCATCTAAATATCTAAAAATAAGAAAAATTAACCAAAAAACGTCTTTTTTTTTAAATCCAAATTAATTCACCTTCCGGTGGGGGTTCATCCAAAGTGCAAATACAATCATTTTTATCCCCGTCCCACTTGACGTGCACCTTTTGCTTTGGTGTAAAAAGACGGTCCTGGCATTTTGTAAGACAAAACACCTTGTTCATAAACACGTCAAAATCTTTGTAAGAATAACCCATCGATGCTCGAACCGTGTCAGCACGCGCTGCAATGAAGAAAAATCAAGAAGAACCACCGAAAAACATTTAAAAAAATCAAGAAAAGTCACCGAAAAACATTTAAAAAAATCAAGTAAAGCCACCGAAAATCATTACAAAATCAAGAAAAGTCAACGAAAAACATTAAAAACTCAAGAAAAGCCACCGAAAAACATTAAAAACTCAAGAAAAGTAATCGAAAAACATTAAAAATTAAGAAAAGCCACCGAAAAACATTTAAAAAACCAAGAAAAGTCACCGAAAAACATTAAAAACTCAAGAAAAGTAATCGAAAAACATTAAAAATTAAGAAAAGCCACCAAAAAACATTTAAAAAACCAAAAAAAGTCACCGAAAAACATTAAAAACTCAAGAAAAGTCACCGAAAAACATTTTAAAAAATCCTTACAAGTTTCAACACTGACAGTGACCACTTTCCTGCCATCAAACGTGGTCACTTTGCCCGCATCCCATGTAGTACTGCCTATCGAGTTTACAAGCAGGACGAGAAGAAGCAGACACACCTTAACGCAGGTCACCATTTCTAATTCCAAATGATACGAAACAAAGTTTCCCCGAAAAAATAAATCAGCGCATTAACATGAAACGTGCAACTCGAGTTTCCGTGCATTGTTTTAATACGAAGCCGATGCTTCGGTGTAAAATTAATGCGTGGATTTGGCTTTACAAACTGCTGTGTAGGAATTATACTTCAACGCGTGGGGTCACGTCAAGGTGAGCGCCTCACAGGTGTGAAGGTCCTCGAGCAAAGAGTGAAAATTGTGATTCAATCTCACACTCGAGTATCTCGACGACCATCTCGCATCTAATGAGGCGAATAAAACTATGTTCACCTAACAAGTTATAATGAAGCTGCGAGATTAATTATTTCATGCACCATTTGTCAAGTTTGATTAATCTCAATGCAAAAATTTACATCCATTAAAAAAAAAAAAAATTTAAAAAAAAAAAAAATATTTTTTTTTTTAAATTTAAATTTGAATTTGCATAAATAAAAACGCATTTTGTTTCGTCTTGTATTTGAAAACGAGAAATTGTTGGATCGGATTTCTCGTTGCTTGGCAACCGAGTGATGACATTGCATGATTGATGGTTGATGGGAAAAAATGTTTAGTATTCCACTTTAGTTTCAGCGTTTCGCCAAGATCCATTAAGGATCCCGAGTCGCAGGCGCCATCTGGCGTCTTGCGCAACAACCATCTTCACTTTCTATTTTTGTTTCGGCCATCAGACGCCACCAACAAAATCTGATTCCATCGCATTGCATACAAATATGCCATAAAAACAAAATAAAACACAAATTCGCCCACAGAAACCTCGATTTCAGCACAACTAGCGTCCACAATTTACATAAAACACCAAAAATAAATAAATAAATTTTTGCCGCGCACTATAAACTAGGGCAGAAAATTCCTTGGCAATAGCAAGCGTCGTTACCCAACGGGCGACAGACGCCCGTGTCATTGATGAAGTGCTTAATCTGGGACGAATGAACCCTTTGCACCCTTTGCCGCGCATGCGCACTTGCGGTAACGACTTTAAGGTCAGCTCGTAAATTGAGCCACCTTTGGGGATCGACTGTGACTTTTGACCGCACCGCAATTACGTATCTCATGGCTTTACTGCGTTCTCCTTCATCGACCCCATCTGTCCACTTAACGTCCAAGCGGACTTTTGAGCCGTGGAGAGTCGGAAAGGGAGAAGGGACCGTCGAGCAATTTCTGTCACAATTTAAAAAAAAAAAATATTTTTCTTTTAATTATTCCCATTTCCCCGTCGTGCCATTCAGCAACGCAGCATATGACCCCGCAATACAATGGTAAATTGAGTGAAAAGAGGCGAAGCGAGCAATCAACTCTCCATTCTGCGCAGGTGGAAACACAATAGAAACGAACAACAAAATTCAAGAAATCGTTAACAAAGGTCGGTCGACTGACTGATTTTCGTGCCAACAAAAGACGACTTTAATTACACCACTGTTTTTTCTAAAAAAAAAAAAAAAAAAAAATCAATTACAAAAGGCCACCAAATGTCCACTACCAAAATCCCAATTTTAAAAAAAAATTAAAAACTAAAAAAAAAAATAAAAAAAAAAAATTTTTCAAACATCCAATGGAGGTGTAGATAAGTTTTCCCTTCACCTTTGAAACTGTTCGCAACCCACTCTAATAAATGGCCGCCTAATAGAATGAGTCGCAGCAGATAATTTCCGGCGCCCGAGAGGGGGGTTGCTTCGAACGGCGTCACGAGAAACCCAATGAAATAAGAAGTCACACGACTGTGTGCCACACAATGAAGGCCCATATGAACGTTGAGAAATCGCCTCACTGATTGAATCTCCTCCCTTTCGCCGAAAAAGATGGCCGTTGGATCACAATTTCGCGATAACAAATCTCAGCCATACATTACCCGCCATGTTTCTTGCGTCTTTCAAAATCAGGCTTAGAGTAAATGAGAAAAGATGACAATTATGAGTGTGAGGATTAATGAAGGTGCGTTGAAAAAAATTAGAAAAGCCTCACTCAGTGAGAGAGAGAGAGAGAGAGAGAGCGGGAGAGCGAGCACCATCACTGGCAGGTTTAATTATCGCCGATTGCAACGCGTGTTGTGATTGCCAAATCGAGTTAAATTCGAGGTCAATTTCGTCATAAATTATGCCCTTCGAAAATGACAACCGTGATTAGTGGAGTGACATTCCATCTTCCTATCACGCCCACATCTTTGCCAAATTTCCTATTGCGGTCACGGCTAATTAATTAGCCATTAATTTGTCCGCATTTAGAACAAACGTTAATTAACACGCGAGTTGCAGACCCCTACTAAACACAAAAATAATTTCACCTAAAAAATTAAGAGAAATATAAATATAAGCAATCGGGGGCCCCTTGGGATGGGGCCCGGGCAAGTGACAACCGTGGGGCCTTTCAATTATGTTTGTTTTTGACAACTCGCGAACCCCTGGATAGTTTTGGGCCCCTAGTTTCACGAAATAAACAATCGGGGCCCTTGGGATGGGGCCCGGGCAAGTGACAAACGCGGGGCCTTCCAATTTTTTTATTTTAACTTGAGAGTTTACAACGAGTTCAGTTGCCCCAAAAGGTGCTGACGTCACGTGACGACGAGCGATTTATGTCGTTGTGGTTTTGCCGAGTGATACTTGTGAAATGAATCGTTGCGCGGTTTAACCTCGTCCAAACTCGTTGTAATGCGCGACTTAGCTACAAATTAACACGAACAAGTCGTCACGTGTCGTTGAGTTGGATTAATAATAAAACACGTGTCCACAAAAGCCATATTACAACATGTTCAAACATAACTGCAAAATGTCTTATCCTCGATCGATAACAAAGACTTAATTATTCTCCGCGTGTTATTACACCGGAAATCGATGGGAAGCTGCGACCTCTCATCATCAATTATTCATCGACAGCTCCCACTCCACCGCCCCAGTTTGCTACCCCTCCCCGGAGGTGTCTTCCCGCCCTCTGCCGTCGATAACTTGATGGATCATGACAAGTTGAGCTTGTCACAAATCCCAACATATTAACTTTGCGACCAAAATCGACCCCAAAGACAAAAAAATCAAACACTTTCCCACACAATGACCCCCTAGACGAATTAACAAATGCGATTTTACATTCAACAAAACCAAGTGACAACCGTGAGTGTTGTTAAAGAGGATTTTTCCCGCGTTCCACAGACCAGATGTCGGGTCCCGTGCTCTTTTGTGCACTCGAAAGCGAGGGTGGGTAAAACTTGTGGGGTGTTGGGCACGAGATGTGTTTTTATAGGACGTTGGGGCAGTGTCCGACATTAATAGAGCTGACAGGACACTCCATTAACGCAGCCGCGGCTCGCACGCACGGGGGGGTGGGGGTGGGGGGAAGAGTTTGCCAAAGGACCGGTGGTGGGGGTTGTGCTGTGTGAGGGTCCTGCGAGTTCATTGCGCTTTCATTATCCCGTCTTGTGTGTTTAGTTTGCAACACGAGGTGCACAAAAGCTGCTTTTAAGTCGTCTCTCGATGAGTCAAGTTTGGGAAAAGGGTGTGGTTCGAGTAGTTATCGATGCGGAATCGATTTACAAGAGAATGAAATATTCGCGGCACAAAGAGTTTTATTGCGCTGGTTGGAGACACCCTGCAGATTAGAACGTGTTTGTGGTAGCCGATGTAATTAGTCATGTTTGAGTGCTTGAACGTCTTGTTTTTTTGATTAGGAGAATTGAAAAAATATTTTTCTCTTCTTTTTGCATTGAAATCCATGAAAATTAAACGGGGTTGTTCAAAATGCTCACATTAGAGGGTGTTGCTCTACCAATTCTCGATATCTCGATCTCGTAACCCATAAATCAAATCCAAGAATTTATCAATGCAAAGTTCCACAAATAAAAAATATAGCAACAAACGAAAAAAAAATTAAAATAATTGAAAAAAATTGCAAAATGGCGACACAAAATTTATAGTGTCGTAAATACCCACATGGTTTAAAAACGCATTGCGCTATATTACAATATACATTCAACCCGAAATTCATGAAAAATTCATCAAATTAAGTCGAAATTTATGAAAAATTTATCAAATTAAGTGGAAATTCATGAAAAATTCATCAAATTAAGTGGAAATTCATGAAAAATTCATCAAATTAAGTCGAAATTCATGAAAAATTCATCAAATTAAGTCGAAATTCATGAAAAA
>JAQIXU010001361.1:0-18112 GCA_034701245.1 Strigamia transsilvanica | reverse complement strand
TCTTCACTTGGTCGTTTTCCACGTTTAAAATCGCTTTCTTCTCCTCTTTCTCTGCAAAAAAAACAACAAAAACGATAGAAACAACGAAATAAACCAACAAAATCGAATAAAAACGACAAAATCAATCGAAAATCAAACAAAATCGATCGAAAATCAAACAAAATCAAAGAAAATCGATCGAAAATCAAACAAAATCAAAGAAAATCGATCAAAATCAAACAAAATCAATCGAAAATCGAACAAAATCAATCAAAAATCAAACAAAATCAAAGTAAAATCGTGAAAATCAAACAAAATCAAAGTAAAATCGTGAAAATCAAACAAAATCAATCGAAAATCAATCGAAAATCGAAATTTTGGGTATTTGGCGGTCACCTCCGTTCATTTTCACGTCCATCGTGTCGGCGTTGGGAGTCGGCGGAGGCATCTTCGTAATGGAAGGCAGTTGCTGCTGTGGCGCTTGATGAGATTGAGGGGGTGCTTGTTGATGATGAGGGATCGTGGGCACCCCTCCCATCGATGAAGGTTGCTGGGGTGGTCCGTAATGAGTCTGCGGCGTGTGCGCGCCCGGTGGCTGCCCGTGTTGCTGCTGCATTCGCGGACCGTGAGCCGGTCCATGAGGATTGTGTTGCGGCCCGTGACCTTGCGGAAGAGAGTGCGCTTTCATTCCAGGCGGCGTGTTGTTGGATGAGTTCTGCTGAGTCGGCGAAATTCGCGGCAATTTCCCCGATTGTGCACTTTTCCTTTTCGCTGGAGGAACATATCTATGGAACGTACTTGTACTGAAACACAAAAAATAAGTCAAACACACAAATTCGCCATTTTTCATCCGTTTTCGCACTCACTTTCCCATATTATCAGGCCTAACAACTGCACTAAATTTCTCCTCTTCGTCTCCGTTTTCTACGGCAATGCGAGCTAGATAATTTGGGCTATTTTCAATTTCAGAAGCTATTTTGGTTGCTTTAGCTTCTGCTTTTTTGTATTCGTCGGTGTTTTTACGTTCCAATGGAGTCCTGAGGTGAATTAATTGATTAGTAATCGATTTTTTGGGGATTTTTCTCGTTTTTTTTACGTGTATCCAGACAGTGTGTTGTCGTAGGTCGATTGGACGCCGTACTGTTGTTCGTTCGTACGAAACATGTCGTTGACATCCCATCCGTTCTGAAATTTAAGTTGGAAATTTAGAAAAAATTGAGGGAATTGAAGGAATTTGGTGATTTACTTCGTTATCAACGTCTAATGTTGAAACGTCCTCAACTTCGCCCACGTTTTCATCCCACGGTTCGAGTTCACGTTCCAAAATTTGACCGTTGTATTTACTTATTGCCGTATCGGTAGAAAAATTATCTGCAAAATTAAATCCAGAGTCGTAATTTATTCATTTTTGTGTCTAAAATTTAATGAAATCACCTTTGGTTGCATAATCTAAATCAATATTGGTAGCGGATAAATTGACCACGTCTTTAAGCGGAATTATTAATGCATCGACCACCCCATCTTTCGTGGGTATTTTGTTTTGTAATTCGTCTAATTTATGAGCTACTCCAAGAACAATCTCACACTAGAAAAATTAATAAAAAATTAAATTTTAATCCAATTTTTAAATCTTTATTTCATTACTAGGTGCGAAAATGCTTGAAATACTCCTTGGTAGGTGTCGCCGGTTTTGGTTTTTATGTCCACGGTGCACCCCTGAGTGAGAAAAACACAAAAAAAAATTAAAAACGTAAAAATTTTAACGAAAAACGATGAAAAACGAGCGATTTCGTGCATACCACGATCGAGCTAGCAGCGTGCATGAATCGAGCATTGGCGTAAACTCCATCAATCTGAAATGTACACACCTACAATTAAAAAACCGAATAAAATCCAAACAAAACACCACAAAACACTAACTCACCACGTTTTTATCCACACTTATTTTAGCTCTAATTGGTCTGCAAAAAAAAAAAAAAAAAAAAATTTTAAAAAATCAAAAAAAGAAAAATTAAAAAAAATAAAAAAAAAATTCATATATCGTTCGTTTCCGGCACAAAAATCGACGAAAACGAGCTCAAAGTGTTCGCCAAATAGCCGCACCAACTAATTAACACCTCCTGCGATGCACCCGTGCAGAAATTCCAAGTCTAAGCTCTCATGATTATTCTTTGTTAGCGAATAACTAAATGTCAAGATGAAATACCAAGTACTTAAGCCTAACCATGGCAGCCATGTTTCATGACCGACTTTTGGAATATCAACAAACCATTGAGTGCGAACTGGCATTGCATTCACTTCGCTGCGTGTAAATAGCGTTAGTAGACGGCGCAACCCACCTATTTGCGTTAGTTTTTTTCCGTTTCATGTTGCTATTCATGATGATGGATTTCTTGGTTCAACGATAGCGCAGGTGAAGCAATGTGTTGACCCCACTAAAATACCACTTAGTTAGCACTTTTAACGCTTGTTGATCAGGTTCTCATAACTTTTCCACGTTTCTTCGCGAGTTAATTAGCATCTAACAGAAAAATTGATGTAATTTCATTCGCAAATCTAGCCGTTTCTTGAAAACAAGTATTTTCCAGCACAAGGTCCGGTTTAGGACCCCCTTGCATTGACTTGACGTCTTTGCTGCGGAGGAGTACACCAAGCGCCATTATCGCGTACGCACACGAGATTTGGCGGTGTTGGGATAAATGTTTAATAATATTCGTGGGTTTTGCATTGTATGTGCATTTGGAATGATGATTATCGGTTTTTTGGTTTAATGGGGGAAATTGTGGAGGGTTTTTGTGAGGA
Source organism: Strigamia transsilvanica (assembly GCA_034701245.1). Classification (NCBI taxonomy): domain Eukaryota; kingdom Metazoa; phylum Arthropoda; class Chilopoda; order Geophilomorpha; family Linotaeniidae; genus Strigamia; species Strigamia transsilvanica. Next base: position 15,331 of record JAQIXU010001361.1, on the reverse strand, counting down.
AAATGAGGTTTTTTCGAGGGACTGTTTTGTTAAGCCCGAGCGAGATTCGGTGCGGGTATACGCGGTGATTAGGCGTTAATTCCGAAATATGCGTTTTTTAATCGGTTTTTAGGGTTTTTCGATTTATTTTTTTGTTTTAAAAATCACCGAACGTCCAAAAATCGTTATTCGATAAATACGATTCGATTCCAACCTTCGCTGAATATTTTTAATGCTTCGAATGCCCGCCGAGAGATGGCGCGCCGTAGATAAAATCCACGATAAATAAATATTAAAAAATCCCTAACAAATATTTACTATTCCCAATCGACTAGCCACCACAAAAAACAAAAATATTTCCAATTTCAAACGACATAAACACGCGACACGCCCAACACCAATCACACGCATGCGCATTACCAATCTTATCAATTTTTACCCTGATCCGGTACCGTTTCCCGCGATCATATTTTCGTCTTTCCCAAATCTACGAGCGCCTATAACGAACAAGAATTAATGAAAACGACCCGCGGGTTCCACGAACCCTTTTTCACACCCATCGAACAGTTGTCATCCGATCTAACCGCCATTATCATCGAAAGCCGAAATCAAAAACTTACGTAAACAACAAGCAACGAAGCGGACGATGGCAGCTCGACTCGACCGCGAATCGGGCGCAAAACTTTAAAAAAAACATCGAAAAACCAATCGCAAAACATCGAATGGCAAGTTCGATAGCCGATGGGTCGATGGACGACTGTGACAGCGATGTGGACACGATCGCGAGCAGCACGAGCGGCATTTTTAATGGGTCCGTCATTTCGGAGCGAACAACCGATCGCTATGGTTTCACAGGTGGTTCGCAGTACACCGAAAGGGAGATGTGAGTTTCGTTGGTTTTTAAATCGTTTTTAATTAAATAAAATCGTTTGTCAAGCGCTAGGTTAGCATAGAAGCGTTGTTGTGGTGTTTTACGATTTTTACGCCCACGTGACAGGCTTGGATCGGAAATAAATTCGAAAAAATTGATTTTTTTTTTTTAAAAAAATTTATTTTTATTAATTTTTATTAATTTTTATTAATTTTTAAAGATGGATTGAATGGTTGAGGAAATTAGTAGGGAGTTAATGAGCCGTTTATTATCTGTTTGAAAGGAAATTGTCTTCGAGAGGCTCTCAGACGAGTTAATTTAATTAGGGTGAAAAAATAGGCCTAACCTTGATGTGAATTATTTTTGATTTTAAAATGGTTTATGTAATTTTTGGGGTTGATTTTGTATGGATTTCACGTAATTTGTGGGTGGAGTGTTGTGTCTCGAGGCTGGGTTTAGTTTTAAACAGGTTTTTTCTTTGCTTGGTTTTCAGCTTCATTTGAGTTTGAGTTGAATAAAACTTGATTATTTTTTTTTTTGGGTTTTAATTTGTTTTATTTAGTATTCAAATCGTTTGCAATTGTCTGATAAATGAAATGATTACGGTGGAACATTACTTTGTCATGATGATAATATAAATATAAATAAAAATGGGTTGAGTGTGATGGAAATTGACCTCGTTAGAATTTTTTTTAATTTTTATTTCAGAGAACCGGAATTGTCCGTTCAAGTTTTACGCAAAAGGGAACTGAAATGGCTGCTCATGTTGGAACATTGGGATAAATACATGACGAAAAAATACAGAAAAGTAAGTTATTTAATTATTTAATTTAAAATTCCGGATGGGAAATTAATTTTTTGTGTTTTTCTAGGTGCGAGATCGATGTCGGAAAGGAATTCCGCCCGCTGTTCGAGCCCGAGCGTGGCAATTTTTATGCGGCGGAAAATTCCTAATGGATCAAAATATTCATAAATTCGAGGTAAAATTTATACGAAAATGATATTTTTTTTTATTTATTTTTACCTTTTAAAGGAGCTCGAAATGCAACCGGGGGATCCGAAATGGATCGAAGACATCCAGAAAGATTTGCACCGCCAATTTCCATTTCACGAAATGTTCATGAGCAGTCAAGGCCACGGGTAGAACTATAAATACTCGATTTAAATGATTGGAAAATTAATTAACATTAAATTTTATAGCCAAGAAGATTTATTCCGGATTTTAAAGGCGTATTCCGTGCTAAATCCCATCGATGGTTATTGCCAAGCGCAAGCACCTATAGCCGCCATCTTGTTGATGCACATGCCCGCCGAACAAGCTTTTTGGTGTTTGGTGGCGATTTGCGAGAAATATCTACCCGGTTATTACAGCCAGGGCTTAGTAAGTTGTTTCGTACTAGTTTTGATTTTATTGGTTTTGAAAAACGTTGATTTTTTTACGTCTAAAAATGTCAACTTTTTGGTTTAAAAATGGCGGCTTTTTGATTTTTGATTCCCGAGAACGAGGCAATCCAAAATGGCGGGTAAAAAGAAAAACAACTATTTAATATTTGTTTTCTTTTCTAGGAGGCTATTCAATTGGACGGTGCCATTCTTAACGGATTACTAAAGAAAGTTTCGCCAATGATTTACAAGCATTTGGTAAATTCATCGCCATTTTAAAGGGAATTTCGTGCGAAAATGTGTTTTCTTTTCCAGAAAAAACAGAAAGTCGAACCTATCCTGTACATGACCGAGTGGTTTTTGTGTATCTACACGCGGACTTTGCCTTGGTCATCGGTCTTGCGAGTTCTGGATGTTTTCTTTTGCGAAGGTTGGTGTTTGCGTACCGGAATAGAATCGTGACCTTGTGTTTAATTTGGTTTAAAATGATCTTTCTTTTTTCATCTTCTCACCGGATGTGGTTTAGGAGTGAAAGTGATGTTTAGGATCGCGCTGGTTATTCTTAAATACTCGTTAGGGAAGTCGGAACGGTTGAAGGAATGTCCAACTCTGTACGAAACGTTAGAAGTGTTGCGGAACCCTCCCGCCGAAATTATGCAACACGAATTCCTCATACCGGAAGTAAAAATTCAAATTTTTGCGTTTATTTTGCTTTTATTTATTTATTTTTTGTTTATTTTTGCAGTCGATAAGGATAGGGGTGAGTGAATACGATATGGAACGTGAACATAAACGACAGATTGTGCAGAGGCGGCTGTTAAATGAACAGAAACAAATGGAGAAATCGATGAACGGAAAAGCCAATGGGAAGTTCAGCTGAGTTAATGATATTTAAACGGATAATTTGTTGATTTTTCCTAATTTTCTTGATTTTTCTTAATTTTAACGTTATTTATTAGTTGTCAGGCATATTCTATTCAGGTATTATATTGGTTTTAGCGCTTTGTTGAGAGAAAATCGTTAAAAATGCCTTTTTTATGGTTGGTTTTGCACATTAAAACATTCCATTGTGCCTTGAAAATTAATTCCAAGAGAATAAAAATTGTTTGATTTTTCTATTTTGATGAAATGAAATTGTATTTTTGATTTGTATGATTTTTGTTTTTGCTTTTTTCAATATGCTAGTCGATTATACTTATGAAAAAAAGTATCATTTTCATACTTCATTGTGTATCTAATGTAAATAGATTTGAATATTAATCAGAGAAAAGTTTGTATAAATGTTGAAATCTGACTATTTTTGTCGAATATTTTGTTAAGATCGGATGTTTAAAAGTTGTTAATGCAAATTTTCGGTTGGTGAATGGTATAATAAATGTTAATAAGTTTAATTTAGTTGGTTTTATACATTTGGGGGTCACGAAAAACAGTTTTTTGTTTGTTTTAGTCAGTTTTGGATGTTTGGGGGTCACGAAAAACCGTTTTTTGTTTGTTTTAGTCGGTTTTGTACACTTGGGGGTCACGAAAAACAGTTTTTAGTTCGTTTTAGTACACTTAGGGGACTCGAAAAACTGTTTTTAGTTTGTTTTAGTCGGTTTTGTACACTTGGGGGTCACGAAAAACTGTTTTTAGTCGGTTTTGTACACTTGGGGGTCACGAAAAACCGTTTTCAGTTCGTTTTAGTCTGGAAAACGAACGAAATGTGATCAGCAGCCGCTTGCAAATGATCGTCCTATTAATTAAATTGATTAATATATTGTTTTTAAGTCGAATTTAAATTAAAACTTACATCGATTCGACTCGTAATTGGCTCGGCGAAATGCTCCCATTGCAATAACTCATTCATGTTTAAATTCTAAAATCAAAAAATATTTTTTGCTAATTAATTTACGTTTTTGTTCGGTGGTGAAATTCGACTACCGAGTTGAGTTTTTCGTGGAAATCATCGCGAAAATCTCTTAAATTTCCGCCTAAACAAGCGCAATTTAGTCGGTCGTGTGTCAAGCTACTTGTGTTCTCGTGGAACGTAAACAAATCCCGGAGTTCCTCTTTGGAAAACTCGATTTTCGAGCCGCTAATTTGATCCATCACCGCGTCACTCAGATTCTGTTTCGACACGTGACGTTGAAAAATCTTTTCTTCGATCGTTCCCTAAAAAAAAGCAAAAAAATGAATTTTTGGATTTAAAACTAAATTATTATTAATTTACGGTCGTTAAAAATCGATAAATGTGAACGGTTTTCGTCTGCCCGTCGCGCCACACCCTGGCTTTCGCTTGTAAATCGTTCGCGGGGTTCCAATCGATGTCGAAAAGAATGATCCTCGACGCGCCGATCAAATTGAAGCCGACGCCGCCAGCTTTGGAACTCAATAGAAAAATAACTAGAAAATTTTGCGTGTCAGTTTTTCGGTTTTTTCGGTTTTTTCCGGCGAATTAAATCGGTTTTTTGGTGCTCACAATACGTCGGTGTTTGGTTGAACGTGTCGACGATCGTCTGGCGTTGTGTCGTCGGAGTGGAGCCGTCGAGACGTAGAAATTCGTAGTTGTTTTTGGCGCATAGTTGTTGAAGTAGATCGAGTGTTTTGGTGAAAGCGGACACTAGAACGAATCTGTCGTCGGAGTTTTGAGCGGAAAATGATAGAATGCGAGTCAGGACGGTCATTTTTCCGGATATTTCTTCGTTGAATAAGTCGTTTGTTAAATTTGGAGGGAAATTTCGAATGATTTCGGCGGTTAGTGTGTCCTGAAAATTGATTTTTGTTTGGTTTTTGAAGATGTTTTTGATTTTTTGGTTTGTCTTACGCTCAGTTTTGGTGTTTCGGTTTGGTTTGGTTTTTCGATTCGTTTGAGGAATAATGAAGGGTGGTTGCAGATTTTCTTCAGTGCCGATATGCAGATGAAGGGGTGCGATGAATTTTGTGAATTTCCTAAGCAATTCCGCATCAAACTCGAGTTTAAAACGGTTTTCATCAACGTCGTTTGCAGCGCGGATGGTTTACAAAATATCACATTTTCGACTGAAATTTAAAATTTTGATTATAAAATAAGGTTTGGGAAATTGGTACTCTCGGTACTAAAATATTTCAACCAAAAATCGACGTTTTTAGATTAAAAAAATGTACGAAATGTACATTTTCAACAAAAAATTTGACATTTCAACCCAAACATTGATCTGTTTACCCAAAAAAATCGATATTTTAGACCAAAAATCGACGGTTTTAGCCAAAAAATTGACATTTTAGACCGAAAATCGAAATTTTAGGCCGAAAATCGACATTTTAGACCTAAAATTGACTTTTTAGACCAGTATAACGTCGCAATTACGACCATTGGCCTATAAAAAGTCGATTTTCGGTCAAAAATGTCGATTTTCGGCCTAAAATTTCGATTTTCGGTCTAAAATGTCAATTTTTGGGCTAAAACCGTCGATTTTTCATATAATCGTGTCACCATTTGTGACAAAAAGAAATGAAAAATCATTTTTGGATGAACCTTTGGGTGGCAAAAATTTGTTGATGATTTCTTGGGTTCGACGCAACGTAAACAAAGCGGTCAAGCGCATCAATTCAGCCGCGCGCGCGGCGCCCATTTCCCGTTCCTCCTGCGTCGCGTCTGGTTGCCGCGACAAAGTTATCGGTTCCTCGTAAATCCGATGAAAGGACGCACTGGATCCCAAGATTCCGGGGTTGCAAAACTCGATCAAAGCGAAAAATTCCTGCAAATCGTTCTGCACGGGGGTTCCGGTCAAGATGATGCGTTTTTTGATCGGGAGACTCGAGATTGCCTGGAAACAAAGGGTTATAGTGAGCGGAATGGAAATTGCGAGCTACAAAATGAACCGAGGTTGTTTTGACGGATGTGTTCTTTAATCGGTGGCCTTCGTCGCAAATAATAAGATCGAAATTCATCGTCTCGACGAGGTGACAGGATCGCATCAACATCTCGTAGGAGATGATCATCGCCGGGCAACACGGTGTCTTGGAGAAATCTTTGACTGAGTTTCGTGAATCAACTGCGTGTAGAAAGATTCTGCCTTTGCCGAGCCATTTGTTGAACTCTTTCACCCAATTCTGAAATTAAGAAAGAAATTTTTAAAAATTAAAAAGTGCTTTATTTGTCAAAAATTGAAAGTTTTCGCACAAAAAGGATATTTGTGTGTATAAAATTGTCTAAAATTGAAATTTTTCACATAAAAAATACATTTACGTGTATAAAATTGTCTAAAATTAAAATTATTCACATAAAAAGGATATTTGTGTGTATAAAATTGTCTACAATTGAAATTTTTCATACAAAAAATACATTTATTTGTATAAAATTGTCTAAAATTGAAATTTTTCGAATAAAAAGTACATTTCTGTCCATCTAAACTTGTCTAAAATCGCAATTTTTCGGTTAGAAAAACATTTTCGTGTCTATGAGTATTCATTTTCGCCTAAAAAATTCCATTTCGTGTCTAAAATTGCAAATTTTCGCCTAAAAATTCCATTTCCATGTCTAAAATTGCCCATTTTCGCCTAAAAAAATCTATTTCATGTCTAAAATTGCCAATTTTAGTCTAAAAAATCCATTTTATGTCTAAAATTGTCAATTTTAGCCTAAAAAATCCATTTCGTTGCCTAAAATTCCCTAAAAAATCCATTTCTTTGCCTAAAATTGTATATTTTCGCCCATACAAACCTGAACAAGACTACTGGGTGTAACAATAAGCACTCTTTTCACTACAGGTCGTCCACCATAAGGACCTTGCTTGAGTAAAGTCCTATTTAAAAAAAAAAATCAAAAACCTGTCGAACAATTCCAAAAAAACAATTCAACAACCCCTACCAAATAAGAGCAATACACTGAAGTGTTTTCCCGAGTCCCATTTCATCCCTGAAACAATTCCAATCACATTTCCATCAAAAACATCAACCAAAATCGACAATTCCTCACGCCAAAATGGCTCCCGAGCCATTATATTCGTGCATTCCCATCACACATTCGTACAAAAACAAAACTCCTTCTTTCTGGTGCAAACGCATGTGCAAACTGAGATGGGGATCGACAATCACATCGATCAGTGGCAATTTCTTGCTGTTGTAACGACACTGGAAATTTAAAAAAATTATTTCACAAAATTTTATCAAATATTCAATTTTCTACTTGATGATTTTGATCCGGTGCAGTGAGTATCAACGCGTGTGGATTCGTTACATCGTATAATGGCTTTTTAACGACAAATAAATGATTTACGACTCGTTTACTGTGCGCTTTTGTAAAGGAAATTGGGGAAATCAATTAATTTTTTCAATTAACGTCGATGGATTTAATACCAGGGACGTTTAATTGCTCGGAATGGCTCAAAAAACATGACCCGCTTGCAAAATTAGACGCTTTTATTACATTCACGATCTGTTATAAAAATTCAAAGTGAATTTCGTGGGTTAAATTAATGTTTTAGACCCAAAACCTCGATTTCTTTGCCGGAAATGACGAAAGTGCTGCCTCCTTCAATGTTTTCTACATCTTTCTGTTTGTAATTGCTCGTTTGGCCGATCCTGCGACGAAATTTTTGAAATTAATTCAAATTAGAACTCGAATAAAGGCAGAAACTTAAACTGTTTTCCTTCGAGATTTTTCAACGTTAGAGTTTTCCCTTTGACAATAAGAACAGCTGAAATATTTACATAAATTTTTATGCATATTTTGTTTGATATTTTGTATTTTATACCATCGTCTTCCCATTTCTTGTGTTTTTTTGTTGATAGTTTGCACCAGACGACGTTGTAATATCGAATTCCGTCTTTTTCCGGTGTTTTACCCTTTGTGTCTTTAGAAAATAAAAAAATTATTGATTTTTAATTTTATTTTTAAAATTGAATTTAAATTTAAATATTTACCAATAGGTGATGGATTGGGGGGTTTTTCGACGTTGGGGTGCTCTGTAGTTTGGTTTTTATCCTCAATATCTTCGGATTTAAGCATTAAGCAATTATTTACATCGTTTTTCGGCTCATTTTTAGCCGATTGGATTAGCTGCAGAACTTCATTGGTGCTTCGTTTGTCTTGTTGCGGTTTAATCGAAGATTCCAATTGTGGACTGCAGAATGGAGTTGAAAACCGGGAACGTTTAGCAACGGAGTTTAACTGACTAGGAGCTGCTGAACGTCGCATTTTAGTTGATTAAAAGAGGCAAAACGAGCAAAACAAATCGTCCTTCCCGCCGCTTAAACATCCGTCTAGCATTAGACCGATACTCCCACTATTAATCGAAATTTAAAACTATAATAAAATCATAATAATTATATCATAAATATTTTTTGGATTAAATAATTGAAATATTTCAATATTTATAAATAAATGAATAAATCTGAAGGACTTAAACAAATAAAAGTCAAACGAAAACGTCTAGAAATAGACCTACATTGCGTAGTTAATCACAATTACCACGCGATGGCAGCACATATCGGCTGCCATTGGCTTTACATATGTCATAGTTAGTGTTTTATATTTTTTGGAGACTTTTAAAATGTCGGGGATATTTACTCCGACAAATCAAATTCGGCTTACAAACGTCGCCATCGTTCGTATGAAGAAAGGTGGCAAGAGGTTTGAAATCGCTTGCTACAAAAACAAAGTAGTGTCATGGCGGAACAACGTGTAACTATAAAAAAAAATGAAATTATTCGACTTTTTATCGTTTCTAACCGAAATTTCGAAATAAAATTACAGGGAAAAGGATTTAGACGAAGTTTTGCAGACCCACACGGTGTTTTTGAACGTGTCGAAAGGCCAAGTCGCCAAAAAAGAAGATTTGTTAAAAATTTTTGGAAATGACAATCAAACCGAGATTTGCAAAGAGGTACAAAAACGAGCGAAAAATGGACGAAATTGACGAAATTGATGAAATTTTTGCACATTTTTTGATAGATTTTAAACAAGGGAGAGCTGCAAGTGTCGGAACGTGAACGGCAAGCTCAATTGGGCTCGACCTTGAAAGATATAGCGACAAACGTGGCTGATAAATGCGTGAATCCGGACACGAAACGACCGTATCCAGTGACGATGATCGAGAAAGCGATGAAAGATATTCATTATTCTGTTAAACCGACTCGAAATGCAAAACAGCAGGTTTTGTTGTGTGTTTGTTTTGGGTTTTGGAGTGTTAGATGTGTTTTTTTCGTGCAGGCTTTGGATGTTATCAAGCAGTTGAAGACTGTGATGAATATTGAACGAGCACAGATGCGATTGAAGATCGTTTTGCCGGCTAAAGAAGGGCGGCGATTGAAGGAGAAGATTGTGAAGTTGGTGGCGAAACTTGAGTCGGAGAACTGGGATACTTCGTCTGGATTGGATTTGGTATTGAATAGTTATGATTTTATGTTGATTTTGATGATTTTTAGTTGATCTAGTTGATTTTTAGGTTGATTTTGATGATTTTTTGGTTGATTTTGATGATTTTTAGGTTGATTTTGATGATTTTTAGTTGATTTTGATGATTTTTAGGTTGATTTTGTCATTTTGTTGATTTTTAGTTGATTTCTTTAGGTTTCTGTTGATTTTTAGTTGATTTAGTTGATTCCTAGTTGATTTTTTTGGGGTTTTTGTTGATTTTGTTCATTTTTTGGTTGATTTTGATGATTTTTTAGTTGATTATGTTGATTTCATTGTTGATTTTTTTGAGTTTTTGGTGATATTAGTTGATTTTTTTGGGTTTTTGTTGATTTTAGTTGATTTTTTGGTTGATTTAGTTGTCTTTTTTAGTTGGTTTTGTTGATATTTTGTTGTTTTTTTTTATTTTTAGCTGTTTAGGTTGAATTTTTTTGCTGTTTCTTTGAATTTTTGTTAACTTTTCTGTTGATTTTGTTGCTCTTATAGGTTTGTTTGATTGACCCCGGTTGCTATAGAGAGATTGATGATTTAATTCGGACTGAAACCAAAGGAAAAGGATCAATGGAGCTTTTAAATTTGAAAGATGTCGAGGAGAAAGAAGAAGACCTTGAATAACATCACATTGATTATTGTTTAGAAAAACAATTTTTTGTTAAAAGAAAAAAGATATTTTTTTTTTTGTTTATTAAATTTGCAAAACATTTGAGAAAAAATAAATTTAGCATGTTGAATTAATTCTTTAAATTCATTAATTTAAAAAATAAAAATAAAACAGAAAATAATGATCACTTAACTTACGCGACGTCACCAAAAACGTCAACAAATCCTCAAACCCAAAATGGCGGCTCTCATCAAAATGGCGCCGTGCATACTGAGTCGTGCAAATAAACAACTATTGAGTCTCCGAGCCGCGATTTCTGCCAATTCCTGGTTTTCAAGCATCGGGAAAGGTAATTTAAACGAAAACGAATCCTTACTGCTGGAAAAATCCTTAGGAAACGCAGCATACGCTCGATTAATCCCAAAAACAAAAGGCGAGTTGAGTCGTATCTAAAAATTAACAAATGTTAAAACCGTTTTCATTTATAGATGAAGTCCAACGTCTGAGACAACAACCGGTCGTGCAACCTAACAATCCTCACATACTGCACGTCGCCTTTTTGGGGCTAACCAACAGTGGAAAATCGACTTTAACCAACCAATTGATGGGTTGGCGAGTTTGTTCGGTGTCCATTAAAGCGCACACAACTCGGCACAGAAGTAAATCAATTTTCATCGAAGGAAATAAACAAATTGTAAGATGAATAAATGCGAGACGAGTGTACCCGTACTTAAGTAATTTTCAAGGTATTTTTAGATACGCCCGGGTTGGTCAGTTTGGGCGAAAAGAAACGATTCGGATTGGACGAGTCGATGGTGGCGGATCCGGAAAAATCGATCGAAGAAGCGGATTTAGGTGTGAAATAAATTGAAATTTTTATTCGTTTTGGTAACTGGGAATTTATTTTCAGTCGTGGCGTTGGTTGACGGGTCGAATAAATGGACCAGAGTGAAATTAGACGCGAAAATCGTTCGTTTGTTGCGTATGCAAAAGGCGAAGAAATCGATTTTGGTGCTGAACAAAGTCGATTTGATTAGAAATAAACAGTTGTTGTTGGACGTTGTTTATTCGCTGGCGAAAGGACGAGTTGGCGGGGAAAAGATTTTGAAGATTCACAAGCAGCCAAATGTCGTTAAAAAACCGAAATCGGGGAATCGAATTTTGCGGGAAACAATGGCGAAATTCAAAATGGCGGCTGGGTCGGATGAGAACGAGAACGAGGGCGAGAGCGAGGACGAAAGCGAGGCGAAAGATGGATGGGCGAATTTCGAGCGGGTTTTTATGATTTCGGCTAAAAACGACGACGGAGTTGACGATTTAAAGGTAAATGAATTTTGACGTTTAGAATGCGAATTTTTAAATGTTTACACTTTTCAGAAATATATTTTAGATTGCGCCCGGCCCGGTCATTGGCTCTATCCATCTTCACACGTGACCGATCAGTCGCCAACGGAAATCGTCGTAATGGCCGTCAGAGAGAAATTATTAGATAACTTACCGCGCGCGATACCATACGACTTAAAATTGGTAAGAAAAATTAATAAATTTTGAATTTTGATTTTAAATTTGTTGTTAGGAACTCGAAATGTTCCAAGTGGACGAAAATGGCGTGTTGCGGGTCGTCGTGTTAGTGAAATGTCCGCTCGAAGGAATGATGGTAAATAAAACGGAATTTCTTCCGGGTTTTCTTACTACCCGTTTCTCGTTTTAGGAATACGTGATCGGCGGTAATGGCTGCACGATCGCGCGCATCGCCGAGGATGCGAAACAAGAATTAATGAACACTTTCCGGTGCGAATTATCCCTGAAATTAATGGTCATTCACGCAAAGAAATAAAAAAAACGACGAAATAAAAATTATTTTATAATATTTTCTTCATTTTATCTTAATTATTTCAAAGCAAAAAAAATGTCTGCTCGTGATATTTACAAATGAAAAAATAAAAACGATAGAAAAATGTAAAGAAAACACAAAATCCTACATATAAAAACTCCACAAACACGAAAAATATTTTTTTTTAAATATTAAAATTCTAAATAATAATAATAAAATTATTACACCAGCAAAAATATATACAAATTCGATTGTGGAAGAAAACTCCTACATGCAATCAAAGCTGGTAAATATAATAATAATTTAAAATTTTAAAATTTTAAAATAAAAATCTTTTAAAAAACAAAAAAATCCATTTTTTTTTTATACATTGATGTATTATTTCTTATTTTACACCATTTGTTTGCATTGTTACACAACGCGCGATCACTAACTCGTTAAGGAATGACAAAAGTTTAATGTAAAAATTGACTGTCCACACAAAACCTTGTCTTTTTGTGACCTGTGACGTCATGGCAATTGAAATTTAACACCAGAGGGGGTAAGGGAAAACATCATTTTTCCAAGTTTGGAACCTATTTTATCACGTCTCCTGGAATATGAACTCGAGGCCCGCGCGGGGCAGTTTGTTTACTCACAATTAAAACAAAATATTCGTGTTTTTTCACCATCAAACATCCAAATGTTTAGACGGGGCGTGAACTATGAATGGTTCACTCCACATCCTTCTTAAATCACCCTGCAAAGAAATAATTATTAAAAAAATTTAAATAAAATTCAAATTTTTCAATTTTTTCACTTACTTTTATGTACGCCATGGTCAGCAGAGGTAAAAGAGTAAACGGAACCAAATAAAGCAGTGCTGGTTGCGCTGCTTTAAATACTTCTGATGAGACTGTTGCGGTTAAAAGGCCTGGTGGTGAAAAGTGGAAGTTTTGAAAAAAATGGCGATTTGTTTGTTTGGGTTGGATTTTTTTTTTACCTAGAAAATATCCAATGAGAGAACAGTGGAAATAGCTGATTTTATTCAGATGATTTGGTGGTGGAACTCCAGTTTCCGCTAAGCTAATTTGGTTTTTCTTGTAAGCGTCATACCGAAGTACGAAACAGAGTAGCAAACCAGGCATAACCTGAAACGATTTTTTTTCGAGTTGTTACATTTTAATGTTGGGTTGGAAAAGAGAGAATGATTAAGGTATTACAATGTCTCCTAAGCCTAACATTGAGAAATGGCCCGAGTTGTGCATACTGAAAAGAAAATACATCAAAAATAAATTTTAAACAGAAAATAAAAGTTAAAATTATTAACAGAGCCATAGCGTGGTATAAAATTGCATTTTTAGGCAGAAAACCGCACTTTTTGGACCAAAATAAGCAGCTTTTAAGGTAAAAACGGATATTTTATGCATAAATATCTATTTTTAGGCATAAAAATCTATAAAATTGAATTTTTAGGCTCAAATATGCACTTTTCAGACCAAAATAAGCAACTTTTAAGGCAAAAACGGATATTTTATGCATAAATATCTATTTTTAGACATAACAATCTATAAAATTGCACTTTTAGGCTCAAATATGCACTTTTTAGACCAAATAAGTAAATTTTTTATGCATAATATTTATTTTTAGGCACAAAAATATCCAACTTTTAAGGCAAAAACGGATATTTTATGCACAAATATCAATTTTTTATGCATAATAATCTATTTTTTATGCATAATAATCTATTTTTAAGCATAAAAACCTATAAAACTGCCCCAAAATATCCAACTTTTAAAGCAAAAACGAATACTTCATGCACAAACATCCATTTTGTATGCATAACAATCTATTTTTACGCATAAAAATCCACTTTTAATGCACCAAAATCCATTTTAATCCATTTTTTAAGTCCTCAAATGGATCAAAAAAGCACTAAAAGCACAACCACCTTTGCACTTGCCTCCAACCTCGCTATAGCAACTGTTTACTAATAACAATTAATAAATAAACACCTTGGAAAGACCAGCTTCCCAGGTAACGAAAGTTTGGGCGCCTCTTTAGCCAATCCCAAGTGCAGTTTCTTCGCAACAACACCAACCTAAAACAAAAAATCAATTAAAAAACAAAATAAACAAAAAACAAAATCTCTTTACTGGATTTTCTGCAGGTCGCGTAGCTACTTTGACCATCACGTTCGCGTTGAAGATGTACGAGGAAAAAAAGACCCAAAAAATGTCGTAAATGAGCAAACCGGTCAAAAGTAACGTGGAGACTTTGAGGCTCGGGAGCCGCACAAACGCGATGAATGCTACGCACAGACCCATTCCCATGGCTGAAAATTAACAAAAAATAAATTATTTTTATATTTTTATTTGTTTATTTGTTATTTTACCGTCCATGAGTAGCCAATGTCCGGTTAAGACCCAGATGCAGACGATGGTGACGGATAAGCAGAAGGACATGAGTTCGGCCGCGGTGAATCTCCCGCAAAATCCGAACGAGATTCTACTTGTGAATGAGGAAAGGTATGGACAAAAAGTCGATTAATTTCGGGGTTTAGGGTTTGGGGTGTTTGTGGTTTTTCACTTACTTGTTACCGTCGGAACAAGGGCGAATTAAATACTGACACATGGGAAGCAAAAGAAAAGCCAGGGCTATAGTGGCGATAACTGAAAAGGAGAGATTTGCATATATTAATTCATCGTTTTGGATTTTTGCGAGGGTTCATAAAGTGGAGGCAATGGGTTAGGTATTGATCAATTTTTTGTATTAAAAAAAAAAATTCTAATTCTAATTCTAAAAAGAGCTTTTTTTGGATCCAAGAAATCACTTTTTATTTAAATATTCAATTTTTGGTTGAAATATTCGATTTTTAGTCGAAATATTCAATTTTTGGTTGAAATATTCGATTGTTAGTCGAAATACTCAATTTTTAGTCGAAATATTCAATTTTTAGTCCAAATATTAGTCGAAATATTCAATTTTTTGTCGAAATATTCAATTTTTTGTCGAAATATTCAATTTTTTGTCAAAATATTCAATTTTTTGTCGAAATATTCAATTTTTTGTCGAAATATTCAATTTTTTGTCGAAATATTCAATTTTTTGTCGAAATATTCGATTTTTAATCAAAATACTCAACTTTTAGTCGAAATATTAGTCGAAAAATTCAATTTTTTGTCGGAATATTCTATTTTTAGTCGAAATACTCAATTTTTAGTCAAAATATTCAATTTTTAGTCAAAATATTCAATTTTTAGTCAAAATATTCAATTTTTAGTCAAAATATTCAATTTTTAGTCAAAA
>JAQIXU010001360.1:0-18126 GCA_034701245.1 Strigamia transsilvanica | reverse complement strand
AAACCCTCGTACGACTGAGATCTGACGATACTCTTCCATTTAACATAAAACCCGGAAAAGATGGAAAGCTTGACTTACTTGTACCGAAACAGCACCCGAAACCCGTGAAAACTAAGCTCACACCTAACATCCTTGACTTGATCGGTAGAGTAAAGAAGAACCCGCATCTAACATTTAATCTTCTGCCTGGTAAAAAGCCAAACACGTTTACGATTGAGTTAAAAGATGGATCCAAAACTAAAACCTACCCCGACATTACAATCGATCTTATTCCAATTCTTTCCCAACTTTATCTCACACCGAACGTTGATTTTGAAATCAAACCGACTAAAGATGGCAGCATTGAATTTTTACCTTCCCACTCGAATCCCGATGACCACTACTTTGAAATACCCAACCGTGTTTTCGATATCATTTCTTCCATCAGGTCAAAGCCCTCAACTACCCTCAAAATTGAGCCCACAAAACATCATGATTACTCGGTAATTGTCACCGATGATGGTCACTCCAAAACCTATGACAACATAAAACCGGATGATGTGCGTCTCATTGTCGATTTATTGGCAAACGATAATCTGCCATTTTCTGTGAAACCAAATGAACACGGTGTCACTCTCATTGTGCCGAAAACTGACGATACTAAACGCAAAGTTGCCATTGACCCGACCACTAAAAAGATTGTTCAAGAAATTCGTAAACATCGAAATCCCCATGTTACTATTGAGCCGGACACGGATGGACAATTCACTGTTACCATTGGTGACAAAAAGTATAAGCACATTTCACCATCTCTTTTGGAGTTGATAATCACACTCGTGACGAAGCCTGATTTGAACTTCAAGCTCGAACCGGAAGCCGATGGTTCGATGAGTGTTGTTGTACCGAAGGAAAGCCCACAAACGACCCAAGTCAAAATCAAGAGTGACAAAGTACAATTTATTAACGATCTACGTAAGAAACCAGTCGATCACATCAAATTGAAGCGAGACAAAGAAGGGTATTTTGATATTGATTTCGATACACCCGAAGGAAAGAAAACGTTGAAGCACATCAAACCCAATGCTGGTCAGTTCTTAGTCGACGTAGTTACCAATCCCAGACTTCCATTCTATATTTACTCCGAAGACGATGATTACAAATTGGTTATTCCTAAACGACCGAGTGAACCGAAATTCACTAATTTACCAAAGAACGTACTTGACTTCCTTATCAAAGAAGTGAAAAATCCTCACTTGAGCCTCGAAATCACACCTCACCATGAAAAACCGGGAAAATTTGACGTGGACTTTTCCATTGATGGGAAGAAGATTAAACATTTCCCCGATTTAGATTCAGATACAATCGAATTTATTAACATTTTGTTTTCGCATCCAGACACTAAGATAGAAACCGAACGTGACAGTGATGGAACTGAAGTGATCGTTTTAAAGCAGTTGAACTCACCAACCACGGATTATACGATTTCCCAGACCGTTGTCAAATTGCTGAAGGATGTTGCCAATCCAACCATCAATTCTGCATCTGTAAAACATGGAAAACCTGGCACGTTTGATTTAACGTTAGGTTACACAAGCGGGACCAAGAGAACATTTTCTGGCATTAAGAAACTCTTCTTCGAACCCATCTTTTTGATTTTAACTAAAAGAAACACCCATTTTCGTTTTTACGTTGACGCTAATGGCAAATTTAGAGTAGCTATACCCAAAGGAGCAGTTACTCCCAATAATTTTAAAGTTCAACCTGAGTTTTTTGACTTCCTTACTAAAATCCAACCAGAAATTCCATCACTCAGTTTCACATTGACAACAGATAAAGACGATTACGATTTATTTATTACAACAAAATCATATAAGAAGACGTTCAAGAAGCTTCCATCATCTACCATTGAATTATTTATCCAATTTTTGCTTCATCCAGAAAGTAAAGTTGATGTTAAAAAAGAAAAAGATTACTACGAAGTTCACCAGATCAGAACTGTGTTGAAAAAAGGAGCAAATCGTGTTGTTTTTAAAAATGTGAAATCGAAATTTATTCATTTAATTAACGACCTTCAAAAAAAACCAGGCAATTCCATAACAATTCAACGAAAGGGAGATCTCACTCTTCTTCTTGGCTATGGGGTTAAAGGATTGCAATTTGACCACTTCCAACCGGAAATCGTTATTGAGTTACTCATTTCAATCTTTGCCAATCCTCATTTTCGTTATTCCACCAAAATAGGCGCAGATGGAACTTACACGCTTATCGCTCATAACTTGAAAAGAGATTTTGAATTCCATTCTTTGAATGCGAAAATCAGAGCCAAAGGCAGTCAATTGACCGCTTCTTCCGATTCTTTAGTATTGATAACACGGGACACGAATAGAAAATTGATATTGGCCACGTCAGTCAACCGAGGAAGCGCCGAAGAACTTAAGGATATTGACATCGAAACCGTCATATATATTGCACTGTCAACCATTTATAAGAATTTGCATTTCCAGGAAAAGAAAACTGCCTCTGGAGATATAATTTACGTCAAATTGCCAGCCTTGAAGCGAGATTATGATTTAACAGAGTACAAAGTGCATACGAGGGTTGTTGCCGATATTTCTAAGTCGTTTGGTGGAATATTTGGAAAAATATTTGGTTGGCTGGGCAGTCTTGTTTCAGGAGTTGCCAAAGGGGCAAACACCGTGGTATCTGGAATTGAACATGCTGCTTCAAACGTTTTAGGAAGTGTTTCGTCTGAAGTCGAACACGCCATAGAATCCGTACGAAAATCCATTGCAAGTGTCGTAGGAGGCGACAAACATGCCGTTGGTGGTCTTTGTCACTGTTGAGATTTAAAATAATGTAGAAATAATCTGAATAAAAATTTCGCAATTGGAAAAATTGGTATAACTTATTTTAGAAGTTTAGAAATAAGAGGCTGCCTATGATGATCCAGAACTACACAACGATATTTCTGCTAACTTTCTTACGCAGCTAAACAAAAACGTTTTTTATCCCATGCAAATTATGGTAACTCATCCCAGCGTAACGAAGCGAGTCCTTATTCGCCACCAGTCAGTCTTCCGTGGACGAAATTTTGTAGCAGAGCATGGCAGCTGTTAAATTTTCGTCTCTATAAACTTTAAGTCTTAGATTTTTTATTGTGCAGGCTAGCAAAAACAGAATGCAACTTAGTCTCTCCAAGTTCGTTACAGTGGCCAACTGGTTGGTTTGTATAACAATATTTTGTAAATCAATCCACAACCATTACTTCAGATCAACAAGTTAAGTGTCTCATTCACTGATACAGTAATATTAGTATTGTTATTAGTTACAGGGATGTAATGAATGCAGTTAAAGTACACGGAATTTCGGGGTGTTGAATGAACAAAGCCAATACTACAAGATCAGAGCTTACAACGTTCATTTATTTATGAAAATTCAATTATACAATTGTACAGTAGCCATAATAAAATTGGCCTTTTGTATTGTAGTTTCTAAAAAAAATTGATCATTTAGTAACAGTAAAACAGTAAAACCGAGGAACAGCGAAACTGGCCATATTTAGTAATTAAAATATTTGCGACAATATCAACTTGTGAGTTTGATGAGCGATTCAAACACTATTATTAAACAGAAGTGAAAAAATTCTACAACAGGTCGCAATGTGCATAACGCTCGTACTATTAAAAAGAATTTTAAAAAAACAGCACAGCACTAACACCACCTTCTTCAGCTTCACACACTCCCACACACCCTCACACACAAGACACATTCACACACACACATTCACATTTCCAGTGGCGTACCTAGGGGGGGGGGGGGCGGTGTGTGCGGTCCGCACAGGGCGGCACATTTTTGGGGGCGGCAGAAATGTCTAAAAAAAAAAAAAAAAAAAAAAAAAAAAAAAAAAAAAAAAAAAAAAAAACGAAAAACAGAAAAAAATCACAAAAAAATAGAAAAAAAATGGAAAAACACCAGAAAAAAATAGGGGAGGGGGGCAAACTCAGGAGCCGCCCCGGGCGGCAAAACCTTTAGGTACGCCACTGTGCGCAGGTGGAAACACGTGCGAACTACTTTTCGTCTCGCATGTGCTACCTTGTAAATTCAGCCTGCTGTAAATTCAGTGGCGGAATTTCTTGTGAGTACTAGGACTTATCTGAAAAACTTGGTACATGTAAACATGATAATTGATGTCGGACATGAATTCAGCCACTACGTAAACCCTTATTACATTCAACAAAATTGATTTTAATTTTATTACTGTTATTAAATAGGTTACCACAAATGATTTCATCATCTTTACCTATGTGCAATACATCAATTTCAGCTAAATTAGCGAGAAAATCCTACCTGCATGTATATTCCAATGTTGATGCTATTCGCGACTGCAACTGTCATCCTGCGTGCAATCAAACAGTTTACACTGCATTTAGTGAATATGTACAAGCCTACAAGATTGCTGATTTTATAATAACTAAATTTCAGTTTGAAAGCAACATAAATGAGATATTTAAACAGAAGTTTGTTAAACCAATTGAAAAATGTATCAATGATATTGGGTCAATTTTAGGATTCTTACTTGGAGTTTCAGTTCTCTCATGCTTACAATTATTGCAAACTGTATGCCACTTCATTGATAATAAGATTCCAAAATAATGGGAGATTAAATACGGTTAGGGGTGTGATGGTAACGATTTTCGTAGCAACTGAGGAGGTCACTGGGTGTCATAGCTGTTAGAAATATATAATATCATCGGTTTATGTATACATGAATTTATAGTTTTTCGTTGGTAACATGTACTTACAGTATTATCACCGGTATTCGTAATATTCGAATCTCAATCATGTTTTTGACTCAAAATGTTTTATTTAAGCTATTCAAGTTTTGTGATGACCCAAATGGGCTTCTGTGTTGTTTTTGTGAGTATAAAGTTTCTTATTGCCCAATCTTGTCAATCAAATGTTTCTCTTTTGTTTTTCTTGGTCATCAATTACTCAATAAAGACTGTAATGTATTAAGTACTTGCCAGTTTCCATCTTTGTATTAGAACAATGTTAGCATACTAAATAGTAATCAATATCAATTAAAGTAATATGACGATTGTAACGTTTTCACTATGCCATTGTGACCCCAGATAATAATGTAGTTGCTAAGGCACACCCCCATTTTTACAAATGAATAAACACTACTCTTGTGTGTGTGTGTCGTTAAAGAAAACACGTCTCTTTATTTGCCCTCCAAATTACAAAGAGTTAAGAGGCATGGACTGACAGGCCTACCTTTGGTCTTCTCCAAGTTGAAACAACACACCACTGACTGTGAGTGGGAGTTGGAGATTTTAGGTGAATGTTGCGTTTGATGACCACGTGGTTTCCCCTGAGCACTCGTCGAACATTCCAAAACACTAACAAATCAAAAAATATATTTATAAATAAAATATGAATAAAATATTTATAAATAAAGTGTGTGACACACTTTTTATTCTTTTTTAGTTAAAAAAAATCAACACTTTGAGCCAGGACAGGCTAGTGGTTGATATATAATTACGTCATATATTAGTCTACTGTTGTAGTTCAAACCAAATATGTAAAAAAAATATTTTTTGTCAGAAGTGGGATTTGAACCCACGCCCACATTCGTGGACCAGAAATCACGTGACCAATTTAGTTGGAAGTTAACTTGAGTCTGGCGCCTTAGACCGCTCGGCCATCCTGACGATACAAACTAACACATTCTTGTCTTATTTCCTCTAAAAAAAAGAATATTTAGTGCACTAAAAGCATTATTTTTGATTAAAAAGTTTTTTTTATTTTTTACAAACTGAGATAACAGCTTAATAGAAAAATAAACAACCGCACACGATAATAAAAAACAAAAACATTATGGGGGTTGATAGGTGAGATTTGCTGAGTGGTGTTGATTGGGCAGTTGTTGACAGCGGTGTTCAAACACTTCTTGGAGAGTCATAGGCGATTTACAATTTTGTTGGTTTTAGTACTTGAAGCTACGAAATTCAATGACAAAACACTTCTTATAATGTTTTCCATTTCCTGCTGGATGTAAATTAAATAATAGGAATGAGTACTGTAGATTTACAAATTTTATTCAAATGGCATACAGTGATGATGGCCAAATGCATGAGCATTCGAATTGCAAACAAAAATTGAAGATTGTCCTAAAAATTGCAATAAAATTCATAACTTTTCTAATTTTTCTCTTAAAACTGTTATTTTGCAATCTACGCCTCAAAAATAATAAAAAAAAAAAATTTGTCAGAAGTGGGATTTGAACCCACGCCCACATTCGTGGACCAGAAATCACATGACCAACTAGGTTGGCAAATTAACTTGAGTCTGGCGCCTTAGACCGCTCGGCCATCCTGACGTTAGTGTGCTGGACCATTCTTGGCTTATTTCTCATAAAAAGATGAATTTCTTTGTACACTAAAAATATTGTTTTTGATTAAAAAGTGAGAGAAATAAACAAGCCCATAACAAAAAAAATTCATTTTGCTTTATTTTGCTCCATTTAACTAAATTTTGAATAAAATAAAAATTTTAATTCATCACAGATATGACGGGTCTGGGACCAGCTGGAAGTTTTGGGGACCTCGGAAAAGAGTTATTAGTGCCATCCCCATCACATTTAATATATAACTGCTGCTTTTTGGCCACAGATGGCAATACTATACAAAATTTTGTGTTGGGTGGTTCAATAGAGAACACGCACATGATATTCTGGTAAAACAAGTGTAGGCAGAATTGTAAATTGTCAGTTTGTTATCAAATCTATAAAAAAGAAGAGGAAAACATTTGGGGACACAATAATTAAATCTTGGAGGAGTGAAATTGTCACACTTGATGCTGCTGTTGAGGGAACATTTCCGAACACATGCTCACATACCATCTGGTGGTAAATCTTTGAAGTATTAAGTGGGAGTTTTAAATAGAGCACTTTTGGTGAAATTGAGAAAAGCCAGCCTAAAATTATGCTGGGATTTGTAAGGGGCAGATATTTCAATGTTGAATTTATAAATGAATAATGTACAAAACACTCCAAATGATTTTCCAGACAAACTCCATGCTTGAACTCTTTGCCTTTGTTTGATTGTGCAAACAAAGTCAGAAATTTTCAGCAAAATACAGGAAACCAAAAAAGAAAGTTTTTTTTATTCAAGACGAGAGTTGTTCCCAGAAAGGTATATTGATGCCCTTCTGAGGGCAAGACATCCACTAAAAACAGACACCTTTTTGGTCATTTTCCCATGGATAGTTGTGTTCCAGTCTGTATTTGCAAACATTAATGCAGATTAAGCAATTACATTCAGCAATAAACTCGAGTGAGAATCTTGAGAACTGAAGTGGAGAAGAGTTCCAGCAGTTGAACATGGTTCAGAAACCCGTTCTCAATTAGAATTATTTTTATTTAAAAAAAGAAAATCAGAAATATTAATTCAATTTTCTGTTACGGTGTGGCGCGCCGACCAATCAATATCCAAAAGCAGAAACTCATAGCAAGCAGCGCGCACACAACCTCGAAATCCACTTGCTGCTACAGGCCGCTGTTGCTTCATCGCTGGCGCCACGCGACTGACGGACCAAATATTCATAGAAACCGAAACCAGATTCGACAGTTTCAAACTAATGGACAATAATTCAAGCCGACACACAATAGATTTAGAAATAGTTTTAGAAATTATAAGCCACTTTAAAAAAAATAATGAGAAACAAAGGCCGCTGCCGCCCCCTTAGAAAAATGTTCATCCGATAGGATGAACTGGGCAGCTAGTGCGGATTTAAAATGAAGCTTAAAAGAATGACATTAATCTTTTAAATTTTATTTGTCAATTATTTTGAGTTACATAATACAAAAACTGAAATGTGCACAGTTATTATATTTGTAGAGAAAATTCAGTCCTTTTAACTATAAGTACAACCGTGATATGCCTTATTTATGGGACAACAGTACACCTTTAACCCGAACCAACATTTGCTACCACCACCTGTTTTGCTAGTTCTACAAACATTATATTTGGATGTATCGCATTTACCCTCGCAGACCGGCGCAGTTCCAACCCAATGACAATCTGCAGCCACTTCGTTCAACGCCAAAACCATTAGAAAAGCAAAAAGAAACAGGTACACCTTCATACTGCTGACTAAAACAGAGGAAAAATATTTTTAATGAAAAGCTATGTTGGCTAGAAACAGAAAAATAGTTTGCTATTGTAAAAAAGTTTTCATTTAATAAATTATATTACACTCCAAAATAGCTTACCTTGGTCCTTACTTGGATACTGGATAAACATATGCTGGTGGAATGAGCTTTTCTTGCTTCAAGTTGGTCAGTTGAGGAAAACTATACCTTCTGAAGTTAATGCTGCACAATATATAGGAAATATAGCTTCTATTAGCATGGCTCAACTGTGTGTGGTAATAATGATTGTAATTGCAACATTTGGTGGAAATATACTCAAATTAAGCAATTATATGCACACAAGCAGGTGTGTGGAAATGATTATCTAAATTGCACCATTTACTGAAAACGCACATAAATTAACCAAAGAGCATAGGTCTAAGGTAATACCATTCGGTGAAAAAGTACATTTTTAAATAAAATACATTTTAAACTTATCTGTGCTAGAGGTGTGCTTTAGAATCGGGGGGCCCAGGGCAATGGTCCCCTAGCTGCCCCTCCTCCTTAGTCTGACCCTGGTTAAAAGCAATGAAGCATTGGAAATTATTTAAAGCATAGAAGCACAATAAAGAAGAGAGTGTGTTAGCTATCAATCATATAATTATATGATTGATAAAAGCTGTTATTAGTTTTATTTTATGCAACTTTTAGATAATTGTAAATTTCAATACTTTGGATTGAGAGTTGCATCTTAATCCTGCTGATTGATATATATCTTCATTCATCGTCTTTAGAAATTTCATCTCGCAAAAGTAGGAAAACTATCGAATAATTTGAAAATGAAAAGTCTGATTTGGGGATTTCTTACTTACACGTTAGACAACAAAGACAAATTTGATCAATAATTGCCACAAATCGAACAAATTCGATCAATAATTGCCAAAAATCAAACAAAACCTCTAGCCGCCCTTTATCGAAACAATTTCTTCTTCTTAAAAACTGTTCATCAGATAGGAAGAGAGGTTCTTGAACTTATTTACAATTCTATTTTCATCTTACCAGGCGTCCATCATGGCCAGTTGTTCCAGTGTCACCTTTTCCACCTTTCAAGCCTTCCTTCTTTTGCCAGTTGATCCTCTTTCACCTTTTTCATCCAGGTCTCCTGGCTCTCCTGCAATTCCTTGTGGCCCTGGAAGTCCCTGCAGTTACAATAACAATTTACTTGTTAGGATAAAGTTGCAATTTATTTCAAATTAATCTTACAGGTCTTGACTCACCGTCAGTGCCTGCAAAAAACCATAAAGCCACTCCAGATTCATGGCCCCCCTATCATAAGTACTGCCCTCCCTCCGGAAGCCTTAATTCAGCCATATTTTTAACTCCCATGACTACTGTGTGGTCTTAGGCATATGCTCTTTTTTTAATTTGTGTAAACGTTGAAACTTTGATAATCGTTTCCGCACACTTGCTGGTATGCAGATCATTACTTAATTTGACCATATTTCCACCAAATATTGCAATACGATTATTATCACCTCAACACATAATGATTTGGAAAAATACAAAACAAACTAATTGAATTAAAATTAAATTAAAATAAATAAAATGAACAAACTAAAATAAAATAAAATGAAAGAAATTTTTGGTATATAATATTTCTAACTGAATATGTATTTGTATGATTTTGGCTAAAAAAAAAAAAAGTGAAAATCACTTACCAATTCGTTGGTAGTTCCATTGACCAGTCATTATTTCAATTTTGTGCAGCAGCAGCAGTAATTTGTGGAATTTCAATTCCAGTTGTTCTGAATGTTCTAAAATGCGAAATACCCCGTAAAGCAAGGCGAACTTGTACGACTGTAGTGCCATTTCAGTTGGTCAGTTCAGTACACCGAAACTAAACTACAAATTTAAGTGGTTTGGTTTGTTTGGGTTACGATTTTTAGTTGGACCACAACTGCGAAATGTTAAGAAAAAATTGACGCCAGGTTTTCGCATTACCCTGCAAAACCAAAAATTAAATTAATCTTAGCAAACATTAAATTATAATTTTTGAATTAAAAAGTTGTACTTACAATCAACCTGATCACAACACAACTGATGAATGACTTTTTATTTCCTCAAATTTCATTTTGCCGAAACAGACACAAAGAAGGGCGAGTCGGGCTGCCAGCTTGCTTTTCATGGATATTTCTAAAAACTGGATTGTGATGCGCAAGCGCAGTTATGAAACGAAAAATTTCAAATGCATGTAACCGATAAATGGTAAAAGAAAGGAAAGAATATTAATATTTTCGACAATATCGGGTAGAATGCTTGACACAATTCACATCCAATCTTCGACACACTTCACATTCAATCTTCGTCACACAAAGATTCCCGCTATTAAAAACAATCAGGTTTTTCGTCTACTGGTAAAAGTCAGCTTTTCGAAAGACCGAGATAACCCTACATAAGCAACACGCGAAACAATAAAATAAAATACATAAACATTTGTTAACTATTAGCGGAGAATTAAAAATGGGGACGCGAGTGTACATTGGGGACTTAAAACCTGATGTCTATGCTCGCGATGTCAGGCAATTCGTGAAAGGATACGGCCTGATCCACGAAATAGTTCTTAAGCTGGGCTTTGCATTTGTGCAATTCGACAGTCACCTCGATGCCTATGACGACGCATTTATGACTTGGACGCAAAAATTTTATTTGGGCAACGAGTGATGGTGCAATTTGCTCGACCGATTCCGCGCACTAATTTTCGGCGTAATTACGAATTAGGCGACGATTTCAACCCGCACAGATCGAGACCGCCATTAAGAACTCGCTGTAGAAATTATTCGTCTTCGCGAACCGATTTTAGATCGAGATCACCTTTGAATTCTGGGAGATCACGATCGCGGTCTACAATCGAACCGGAAACTGTTTATGACGCCATACCATAATTTGATTTTAACTGCAGAAGTGACGAGAGATAATCTGCGAGATATAAAGCAATATGATTTTTGAATAGTTTCTGTTAAATAGATTTTAAATTTGACGAAACAACTGCTTTTGTTACTATGCAGGTTTTGGCAACGTCCATGAAAAGCTTGATGGCTGCCCTGAAGAAAGAACAAACAGTTTATCATTCACATGTAAAGAAACAAAATCAAAAGAATCTACGATCGTCTGCAGCCCAGGCGACACTGGCTGACGTCAACAGGCAACTGGCAACAGATGGCGTCACAAACACTGGACTATGGGTTTGAACGACATCAGTTTCGTTTATTGGAAGACAATGGATTGAAAAATTCTATTTGTCTGGTTCATTACTTTGCCATCCACGCCACAAAAATAAAAACAAAATATGAAAAAAAAAAAACGACTTGTCAGAAGTGGGATTTGAACCCACGCCCACATTCGTGGACCAGAAATCACATGACCAACCTGGTTGGCAAGTTCACTTGAGTCTGGCGCCTTAGACCGCTCGGCCATCCTGACGATAGTGTGCTGGACCATTCTTGGCTTATTTCTCATAAAAAGATGAATTTCTTTGTACACTAAAAATATTGTGTTTGATTAAAAAGTGAGAGAAATAAACAAGCCCATAACAAAAAAAATTCATTTTGCTTCATTTTGCTCCATTTAACTAAATTTTGAATAAAATAAAAGTTTTAATTCATCACAGATATGACAGGCCTGGAGATTTTGCGGGACCTCAGAAACGAGTTATTAGTGCCATCCCTAGAAGTATTAAGTGGGCGTTCGAAATTGAGCACTTTTGTTGAAATTGGGAGTGCCAGCCTAATATTATGCTGGGATTTTTAAGGCGCATATATTTCAATGTTGACTAAATAATGTACAAAACCCTCCAAATGATTTTCTAGACAAACTTCATCATTGTGCAAACTGATGAATATGTTCGGTTGAGTGAGGGGACAACGTGCTAGCGTTCTGTAAAAAGTTTTATACGGTATTTCTACAGTGCGCCAGGTGGCGCTTATACAAAAAGGCATCATAGAATCTCAAAACAAAAACAATGTCAGAATTTTTCGGCTGAATACAGAACTTCACTTACGCTCATCCAGGAAGCGAATCAATTTCCTCTCTGAGGAATGAGGCCCCTAGATACTGTTCAGCTGAGAGAAAATACCAAAACACAAACAGGGCTTACATTTAAATCAACACTTTGAGTCACGTGTGCCCCTGTCATCGGGAAAGCGGTTGTAATGCACATTAGATCCGGCGCAAATGGGCGCTTGTGCGTGGTGCGTATGCACAACATTTCGTGCGTAGGCGTACACTTGTGCTTGAAACTTTCGTACTTGGGGCATAAAATTTGGAATTTTTCATTTACGATCGACGTGACCTCCATTCGTCTTTCTCGAGCGAGGTACATGTTGGCATTTTTAATCGCAATCACAATGTCCCCGCATTTTGCCATTAGTTGTCGTTGTGTCGTTTCATCGTGGCCCAAAGCCGTGGCTACGATAGCCCTTCCATGATATCCATCACTGGCAGTAAAACCTTCAAAATCTCGTTTTGGACTTTCAAAAGACTCCTGTCTTTTTTCTTTTGGGCTACTGACATAAGCTTGTGGACTTCTGTTTCCACTTCTGGAGCGTCCAAAAACTTCATATTTGCCTGCCAATGGTTTGTCTGCCAACGGCAACAAGGTGTCATCACACCTTACGCGGAACACCCGCCTTTGGACGATGGCCACAAGTCCCTTGCGTCGATCAGGACCGAATTTCTTTGTGTCCAAGCCATTTACACCCGAAGCCTTCATGGATGCTTCCATGGCACTTTGGAAAGCACCTGCAGGCACAGATGCCTCCGGTACCCGAGTACCATTCAAACACATGGCGTGGTCATTCGGATTTGCCGCCATATTTGACATGCTGCCCACGTTAGGCCCACCAACGATCGGCGAAGCCAAAACGTCTGGGGGCCGCAGCAATTTTGTCTTTCAACATTTTAGAAAGCTCTTTGGCCTTTTGTCGCCTAGTTTCTACTTGTATAACTAGAGTTGAAGCAGAAGACAAAGCGCCTTCAAAATCAAAAGTTTTGTCCGTTTGTTTTGGCGGCGCCATTTTCAAACTTTTGCCAAAAAACTTTTTCTAATTCAACAGCTAGAAACTACCAAGCAACAGACCAAATTGAATTAACAAACAAAAACGAAAAATAAACAATAAACACACAAATTTACGAAACTCCTACCTTATCCCTGAGGAGCGATGACCAATGCGACTTGACCGGTCCCTAGTGAACGTGAAACTGACTGGTTCCGGTTAGCGCGGTCTCTCCTGAGATTCCGTAGGATAGGAAGTAGAATGGATATTTAGTTGAAACACACTAATGGTTTAATATTTACTCTACCAATGGTTAGGTGGGAAGAGATAACGTACTTGGGCATAATAATGTTGCTGCTTAATGATATAACTTTTTAAAATTTCTTTCAGGTTCCAATTTATCATTGGTTGATATATAATTACGTCATACATTAGTCTACTGCTGTAGTTTAAACCAAATACCGTATGTAAAAAAAATATTTTTTGTCAGAAGTGGGATTTGAACCCACGCCCACATTCATGGACCAGAAATCACATGACCAATTAAGTTGGAAGGTTAACTTGAGTCTGGCGCCTTAGACCACTCGGCCATCCTGACGATACTAAGCAGCACATCCTGACGGTACTAACTGGTACATTGTTGTCTTATTTCCTCTAAAAAAAATGAATATTTAGTGCACTAAAAGCATTATTTTTTACAAACTGAGATAACAGCTTAATAGAAAAATAAACAACCCGACATAGTTGCGATTTGCTGGGTGGTGTTGATTGGGTAGTTGTTGACAACTGTGTTCAAACACTTCTTGGAGAGTCGTAAGCGGTTTACAATTTTGTTGGTTTTAGAACTTGAGGATACGAAATTCAATGACAAAACATTTCTTATGTTTTCCATTTCCTGCTGGATGTAAATTAAATAATAGGAATGAGTACAATGTTTTTCATTTCCCGCTTGTGTATGTAACTTAAATAATAGGAATGAGTATCTTAGATTTACAAATTTTATTAAAATGACATAAAGAGATGATGGCCAAACGCATGTGCATTCGAATTGCAAACAAAAATTAAAAATTGACCTAAAAATTGCAATAACATTCAAAAATTTTCTAATTTTTCTCTTAAAACTGTTACTTTGCAATCAACGCCACAAAAAGTAATACAAAAAAAATTTGTCAGAAGTGGGATTTGAACCCACGCCCACATTCGTGGACCAGAAATCACATGACCAACTTGGTTGGCAAGTTAACTTGAGTCTGGCGCCTTAGACCGCTCGGCCATCCTGACGATACTTTGCTGATACATTCTTGCTTTATGTCACATAAAAAGATGAATTTCTTTGTGCAAGTGTTTTTAATTAAAAGTGGGAGAAATAAACAATCCCACAACATAAAAAAATTCATTCTACTCCATTTTTCTCCATTTATTTAAATTTAAAATTAAATTAAAGTTTTAATTCGTCACAGATATGACAGGCCCGGGACCAGCTGGAAGTTTTGGGGACCTCGGAAAAGAGTTATTAGTGCCATCCCCATCACATTTAATATATAACTGCTGCTTTTTGGCCACAGATGGCAATACTATACAAAATTGTGTGTTGGGTGGTTCAATAGAGCACACATGATATTCTGGTAAAACAAGTGTAGGCAGAATTGTAAATTGTCAGTTTGTTATCAAATCTATAAAACAGAAGAGGAAAACATTTGGGGACACAATAATTAAATCTTGGAGGACTGAAATTGTCACACTTGATGCTGCTGTTGAGGGAACATTTCCGAACACATGCTCACATACTATCTGGTGGTAAATCCTTGAAGTATTAATTGGGAGTTTTAAATAGAGCACTTTTGGTGAAATTGGGAAAAGCCAGCCTAAAATTAAGCTGGGATTTCTAAGGTCATTTACCCATGGATAGTTGTGTTCCAGTCTGTATTTGCAAACATTAATGCAGATTAAGCAATTACATTCAGCAATAAACTCGAGTGAGATTCTTCAGAACTGAAATGGAGAAGAGTTCCAGCAGTTGAACATGGTTCAGAAACCCGTTCTCAATTAGAATTACTTTTATTTAAAAAAAGAAAATCAAAAATATTAATTCAATTTTCTGTTACGGTGTGGCGCGCCGACCAATCAATATCCAGAAGCAGAAACTCATAGCAACCAGCGCGCACACAATCTCGAAATCCACATGCTGCTACAGGCTGCTGTTGCTTCACCGCTGGTGCCACGCGACTGACGGACCAAATATTCACAGAAACCTAAACCAGATTCGACAGTTTGAAACTAATGTACAATAATTCAAGCCGAGAATCTTTATCATTTACTGTTGGATAAAGATAAGCAGCAGCAAGGGAGAAAACAGCACGTAATCAGATGTTGAAGGGATGACGTAAGTAACTAATACCAACTTTTCTAAGTACATTTAGTTTGTTTTAACACACGAACTGCTTTTATTCATCAATTATAACACGTGATAATATTCATAGTCAACCGTGTGACAAAGTACAAGTGAGGACATCACATTTTCCCTACTGCGCATGTGCGACATATTAATAACTGATTGTTAGCACTTGTTGCAGAGTGGTAGAATTTTTGTGCTCAAAAGTGCAGGAATGGATCCGAAGTTACAGGGGCCCCGACACAAAAGAAATTATGTGTACATGAATAACATTTGCGATCTAGTCTGTAGACAGGCTTGCTTACAGCTTACAGTAAGCAACTGCAAGGCCTAAACAAGAGTAGAATTTTTGTTATTGCGTACTTTAATTTCTGTAGAAGCCGCAAGCCAATCGAAATCTTGCGCCGCAACCTCGCAAATTAAGAAAGCTTGATTGTAATTTTTTTTTGTTTTCGCGGGGCCGCTAAAAGGCGTGGAGGTAATTTTCTTTCAATAATAAATCACTGTTATTTGGTCTGTTAGCTGTTTTTGGGCCGAAAAGGCATCGGGCCCACACAGGGCCGGCCGGGCAATAAGCGGGGCCTTGTGCGAACGATCCCAAAAGGTGACCGTAAAGTCACCAAAGAGCCCGAAACGTTAACGAAACGTCACCAAGTCGCCCGGCGCGGGGCTTTCCAAGCGTGGGGCCATGTTTGCACCACTGTCTGGCCGACCTTGGGCCCACAGGCCGGTGCTTAATGTGTCTAACGGTTAATTTGGCCATTTTTAAACTAAGTATGTTGAGGGGCCTTCAAATTACTGAGCTCTAGGGCCCCAATAATTGCATGCATGGTAACCAGAAATATGAATGTGTATTGTTATGATAATGAAACCGAGTTGTATTGTTTACATTGAAAAGACGAAGTAGTATTGATTTAGGTCGCTCCGATCAATGTTCGGAATACTGCGCGTTATAAGCGAACAAAAACTAAAATCAGTACTTTTCCATTTGCGGAATGTGCTTTAATGCACCCCATTAGTTTTGGCACCCTGTGCTGTTGCACTGCTGGATCGTGCATTTAACGGGCCCTGTTGATAACATGCAAAAGAGTAAACAGTAGGTGCTTCAAAGTTTCTGTTTGTGTGGTTTAAGGTGTTTCTATAAACAGCAACAACAGAAGACAAAACGTGCCCATCTAAGAATGTGTGTTTGTGTAAAGTTTAGTTGTGGGTTTTTTAAATCAGTGGCAATTAAAACATATTCAGATACAGCCACCAAAAGATCTAGTAACTATTGTATTCTGCAGACAGAATTATGAACCATTCAGGAACAACTAACTTGGTGTTGATCGATTTCAATTCCTAAAAAAGCCCAATTTAGCTCACGTAATTTCTCCCAAAAGCAAGAACTTTTAAAATTGGTTAGAAAGCTCAGGAATACATCATCTACAGTTACACTTGGTGCTATTTTAAATAAGGGTAGGAAATATCACGATCAAGGTCAGAATGACATTTTTAGGCGATGTTGCGATGTATTGCAATGCGATATTAAATTTGTACAAGTTATATCGCAACCTCATATCGTACAACCCCTGGCTAGAAGTATTCGAACCTGGGCAATTTTTATAATTTTGCATTTGGTACTGTTTTACTCTTAAACAACACACAATACAAAGAATTCAAAATATACATTTTATTCCACTGGGTATTGACAGTTTATAACCAAAAATTCAATCTAATATGGCAAGTCATTTGTCCAGAAAAAAATTTCCTGTCCGATCTAGCATAGAAAAAAGTATTAGAATATGAGTAAAGTTGGAATAAGGTTTTCAAACACAAAAATAAAATCCAAATTTTCTAGTGAAAGTAATTTTACTAGTCTACTGTTACTGGGGGTGCATTTACTCATGTGAGTACAATATTATTCTGAAACCATTTTGAAAAATGGTGCCAATTAAGGAGTATTTTGTCTAATAAAAAAGGGAAAAAGAACAGAAGCTGCTGAAGCTGTAGAGTGTGTAATATTTGCTGTAAAAAAAAAAAAAATCAGGAACCAGAAGTAACAATAAATCGCTCGAAATAAAGAAATTTTGTATGAAAAATCAAAAAATGTGTTTAAAACAGGTGAATGCAGCATGGAAAAAAAACATGTCTGATGTTTGGGATCGAACAACAAGTATTTTTCATTGTGTAATACTAAAAAAAAACAACTTTATGACCAAACTGCGTAAGAACTACCTGAAGAAAGTTAGATAACACACAAACTGGGTTCTAAATGACCAGTATAAAATAATTTTTTTTGATGAGAGTTGAATTTATGTTGGGTGTGGAATTTATACAAAAAACTTCATTTGAATGCAAGCGAACAAAAAAATTCAGGACCATTGCTTGCTGAGTAAACTAAGTTTCCTGTCAGCTTAATTACATAGGGCTGCATGACAGCTAAAGGACCTGGGAAATGTTTATTATTGAAGGAACAGGTCATGGTGAAGTTTATGAAGAAGTATTGGAACTCTTGTGACGTGATGAATTCACGTATTCGCACAATATTCCCACCAGAGCGCACTGTTGACCACTACGTCAGCAGGGCG
>JAQIXU010001359.1:0-18128 GCA_034701245.1 Strigamia transsilvanica | reverse complement strand
GGATTTTTATTTTCTATGTAACGACCAAAATTACACGACTGTCGATAAAACGACAGTCGATATACTAAACTTTCGTGCTCGTCACATGTTTGTTCACTGGGCCAAACTTATTGCCTGAATTAATCTATGCTCTGCTTTATTTTAGACAGTTTGTTGTAGCAATGATGGGCAACATCAAACAGGCCTTTCACCAAATTTCGTTACACCCAGATGACCGAGATGCCTTACAATTTCTTTGGATTGCGGACGATTGGGACGTCATAGGCCCCATTAAAGTAGAGATTCTCCGACAAACACGAGTTCTTTTCGGAGCATCTCCAAGCCCGTATTTGCTGAAAGGAACCATCCAACATCATTTGGAAAAGTATAAATCACAATATGTAGAATTAATCACTCGAATATTGAAGCGCTTCTACTTGAACGACTACCTAGACAGCGTCAACACCGACCAAGAAGCGATCGATACGTACAAAAAGGTGTCCAGAATTATGAGCAAAGCTAATATGGAGTTGGTGAAGTGCAAAGTAATTCAAATCTCCTTCAAGAACAGTTCAATATCGATCATCCGGATACTGAACTCGAGAATGAACTCAAGTGTTGGATTTAAAGTGGAACAGTGAAACAGACAACTTGTCACTCGAATTGGAGGAAATCAAAGCGACTCTCCTACGTGAATCGATTACTAAACAGCAGGTCATACAGTTGGTTGCACAGATCTTTGATCCGCTGGGATTTGCGTCGCCAGACAGCATATTGTGGAGGAGATTAGGAAAATAATATGGGAAGTACAGCTGATTGAATATCGTCACAACAAGAGTCGCGCGAGGAAATTGTTGCTCGGCTACGATCAAGAATTCTTCGAATAAGGATAAGATACTGAACACAACGCAATGTATGAAACTGGAGAATCAAGAATTGAAAAAAGAAAAGAATAATAATATGAGTTTTTGGGAGTCACGGATAATTTGAATAACTTTTTTTTTTCTGTCTGGAAGATATTTATTTAAACAATAAATAATAGAAGAAAGGGTCCAGAGTTTGGATTAGAGCTGAGCAACGGAATTCAAACTTGCTGAAATATGTGATAATTTTGGTCGTTCTTGGGTTTTTAATAGTTTATGGCAGGAGAAGCCAGCAGAGGATGACGTCACCACCTGACATCAACTGTCTTTTTTTTTATTCAAAATGGCAGCTTCCATGCGGTGGTCTGCTGAAAGAGAGTACATGCTAGTATCTTTGGTAGAAAGCAATGCCTGCTTGTACAACATACACCTCAAGCAGTACAAAGACAAGGTGCTGAGAACTAATGTTTGGAGTGCAATTGCAGCCAAATTGAAACAGAATGGTAAGAATATTATATGGCCAATTTTTCTATTTTTTGTGCATTTTTTTTAACACGTTTTTATTATAGATTGTGCCTTTTGCATGTAAATTGATTTATCCATGGTTTTTTTCAGAGCAAAGCTGCAAAGATCATTGGAAATCAATCAGGGACAAGTATAATCGGGAGAAGAATAAAATAAAACAACCAAGTGGCAATGAAGGAAAAATAATTCAAAAATGGCCATTATACGCACATCTTCATTTTTCGGAGAAATTTACATCGTTTCGCAGGTGAAATATAAATTAATGAATATAAATAAAGAAATAACTACTTGTGTATGTAAATTTCAGATCAGAAAGTAATGTTGAAATTGAAGAGGACGTTAATGCGGGTGATGCAAATCAAACCTGCCTGTCACTGCTGAATCATTAAACAGAACTTAACAATGTTAATGGGTTTCATAAATTTGTAATTATGTTTTGATTTTTTTATGGTAAATAAACAAGCTATTTTTATTAATTTTCATTTGTTTCAACCACAGGACTCCAGAAAAAAAACAATTCCGTTTTAATGCCAAAAATGATGTGTTGTTGCTGAGAGAAGTGGCAACACAAAACCCATTCCTGAATGGGACTAAATGGCATGACATTCCCAGAAATCTGCAAGCAATTGAGATAATTGTTGATGCAAGAAGGTATAGGGAAAGAACAAATTTATTGCTTGATTATTTGCTTTACAAAATAGTAAAGCAAGATTTGGATAATTTGCGCAGGTAAATGGATTTATTTATTTGTTTATTTATTTCTTTGTATTTGTTTTTTTAGTTCAGGTACTGAAGAAGAGTATGCTGAAAAGGACCAACTGCTTCAAGAAATAAATGACTTAAAAGGATGGAACAAATGCAGTCAAAAAAGAAAAATTGATTTGGATGCAGCAGCTGCGATAGATATAAGAAGAACGGCCACGGAATCACTTTCTCAACGTTTTCCAACTCCAGATCGTAGTACAATATCATCACCATCATCAGTTGAATCTGCACCTCCTAGGTTTTCTTAACAAAAATGTTTTCTTCATATTAGAAAATAGATTTAATTAATTTTTAAATATATTTTAAATGCGCTATCATGCCAGCCTTTTTCTTCGCCGGCCTTCTGCGGTCTAGCCTTTTTTTTATTTACCCTACTTCATTTTAGCGTTTTTTTATGCAGTCTTTTATTAAAGTAATGTTATATTGAAAACACTGTTTTTTTTTTTAGCCTTTTCCTTCTCTGGGTGGCGCTTGTTATTTACTAACGATCGTAGATGATTTTTCTCGATATTCGTTTGTGATCCCCATGAACAAAGGGTCAGGTTTTCGAAATGTACCGACTATTCCATGCCCATATGGAAACATTATGGGGGGCCGGATGTATTAAATCAATCCGGACAGATAACAGGATGGAATTTTGCTCACGGAATTTCTAAAATTTTCTTACCCAAAGAGGAATTAAGGCACAACGCACAAACGTGTACACACCGAAGCAGAATGAAGTTGCTGAGCGTTTAAATCGTACTCTTTTAGAGGGGATACGCTCTTTATTTGCAATGACTTCACTTCCGCGTGAGCTGTGGGCCGAGTTTGCAGTTTCCGTCATTTACTTAAAGAACCGCTTCCCACATAAGTCTCTGAAAAATCAGATACCCTATTGCCTGTGGTATGAGCGAAAGGTTCCGCTCAAGCACCTTAAGACAATTGGATCCCGGTGTTTTGTGCATATACCATAGCAAACGCGGAGTTAGAAATTCGAGACTCGTGGCCCCATGACTTCTCACGAGAGAGAAACAACCGGCAGATTAATTGAACTGGTGATTTTGGTAGAACACACCATGTTGCACAATGATGTATAGTAGCTTTGTAGATTTCACGAAACATAAATGGCTGGCTGCAAATGTAAGGGTCCAAAGTAGGCCTGGCACATGAAGAGGCCTTCCGAGTCTTTCTACTCCATCATGGCACAATAGAACGCGCTATTGTTGAATCCTGTATTAAGTTCACAGAAAATGGTGTGCATTTCCATTCCATGGTTTTCAAATAAAATGTCCAGATATCTTGTTTTCAAATCCCTAAGTCTTTGGGATTTTGAACTGATGAAAATAACTCAAACTTCCTTTTATAAAATAAACTAAAAAACTTTTTACTCAAACTGAGTTAATGCCAGTACATGTGCATACATAGGTAGGTAAAGCATAAGTAAGTAAAAAATTGTTTTTGATACAAGATATACTAAGAATCCTAAAATGATTTAAGCTTAAGTGTTTAAATGTGTAAAGTAATAATTAGAGATGAACAAGAAAAATTTAAAAGAGAATGAACACCCGAGTCATTGTAAAGACCTTATATGACCAAGAAAACTAAGTAGCAAACATTTCCTTTAGTAAAAATGTCCAACTAGGGAACTGATGTCGGCCTGTTAAAGGTCCGGCTGATGTTCCACCTCAGAAAATCAATTAGAAAATAAGTAGAAACTTGGTCATATAGGAGTCACGAGTTTAATGTGACTTGAATTGTTTATTTAAACAGAACTGTATAAGTGTTAATAATAGTCTGTATAGAATCCCAAATCATGTATGAAAAGAATTTAAGATTTGTGTGTATAAATTCAGACAACTTTAAGGATTGTCTGGTTTTTGTAAACTTTACATTTGCATTCCGATCGAAAATTTCCGACTTAATAAAAGAAGTTGAATTTAACAATTTCAGCCATTCTTAAAACCCCAAACAAACAAGTTAAGTGACCGACAAACCATTGAAGAAGAGATCGTCTAACACTTCCAAGAATAAGGAAAAATCGAAACCACATTCAGGATCAGTGCTGTCCAACTTCATCATGAAGTGAAGTCAGAACTCAGTTTTTCGTGATCCATGGTAGGAGCATGATTAGGAAGCTAGTATACAAATGTAATTAAAATTCAATACCATGCTTTTTAGTTCATTCTGGTTTCGTGTAAACCCATGTAAAAATTTTTTATTTTGTTTTTGAATTTTAATTTTTTTTTTTTTTTTTTTGGAATTTTTAAAAATGTTGCATACCGTTTTGTAATTTTTAAATTTTTTTTCTTCTCGTTTTGGAATAAAAATAAATAAATAAATAGCACGGTGTGCAAGAAATATACAAATAGAAAAATGTCGTTCAATGAGTATCCATGAACTTTGTTGCTTACTCAATTTTATAATCTTTGGGTGGTCTGGGTCAAGTGTTTTTGGTGGCTGAAGTCGCTGAATCCTTTCAGTATAGGGTCTTTCAATGGTCAGTATCGGGATGGACTAAACGTCAGGTGTCAGACTTATTTGCCGTCAGTCAAGAGAGAAGTTAACGAGAGAAGTACCCGGGCTTTTACCCAGAGATAGAATCACCCAGAGCGCACCACTGTCAATCAATAATGTTGATTTTGCTGGACCACTTTGTCAAAGAGACAAGTCTAAGTCATACATTGCATCATTCACAAGCAGAGTTACTACAGCGGTCCATTTAGAGTTAGTATCTAACCTATCAACTGCAACGTTAGTAATGGCTTTAAAAAAAATTTTTTGCCCGAAAAGGAATCCTGCGAGTCATACGCAGCGACAACGCTAAGACCTTTAAAAGAGCAGGCAAAGAATTAACCAACCTCTTCCTTAGAGTAAAGCTTGATAGTTTTCAGAATTTTTTAGGCGCACGGAGGTTGAATGGAAATTCATCATTGCAGCTGACCCACAGTGAGGAGGATTCTGTGAGAGGACGGTTGGGACTGTAAAGGCAAATCTAAAAAAAGAATCTTGGACAAATCGACTCTCAAATTCGAAGCAATGACAACTATTTTGATGGAAGTTGAGGGGGCAATAAATTCAAGTCCTTTGACATGTGTGTATGATGATCCAAAGGAACCTGAACCGTTAACACAATCACATTTTTCTTGTCAGAACCCGACTTTTGAATTTGCATGCAACAGGAATATCGACCGAACTGGAAAAATCAAACCTTGATAATTCTGCTGGGTGGAAATTAAGGCAAAAATTGATGGGGCTTCAAACACACTCTTGTTCAATAAAATTATGATTAATGACATAGAAGGCAATCTACTAAAATAATAAGAGTTGTAAATTTTTCAACCAAAGCCTTTCAATCACTAGATCATCATCGTCAGTGGTGAATTTTGCGTGCATAAAGTCAAATGGGGCAACTTTTTAAAACACTGTCGGAATGCGGTCTTGCAACACTATCACGTAAATGCCACAAACATGGGCGAATGCGGTCTTACAATACAAATCATGTGAATGCCACAAACATGGGCGAATGCGGTCTTACAATACAAATCATGTGAATGCCACAAACATGGGGAAATGTGATCTTACAAAATAAATGCCACATGTGTGTGGAAATGCGGGCTTAAGTACTAGATATTAGAAAAATAAAAACAAACAAATTACACAGATGCGCAATTGACCAGAGCTCTCTTTTGGTTCCACTGATACAAGAATAGTAATCAGTTTTGCCAGGGGTGACCACGTGGAGGTAGAGAGTTGGATTTTACACCCCCAATTGAACATTTCACACGTTTTTCTTTGATCCTCTGAGCCTAATCGAACCACTTCCACTCAGTCCTAATGAAAACCATTCCAAAGAGATACATCTGGGACAACGTGTTTACTTTTGGGAGCAATCACGCGCTCCTTAGTCCTTACGAACCTAAAAAATATATAAATTAGCGAAAAAACAAACAAAAATTTCCTAGAATTTTGACCTAAACCAAACCTTTGTCTCGAGCCAGTCAGGTTGAGTGCTTGGGCGCATCGAATTCGTCCAGTGCCAAAGTTGAAGTTGCACGGCTCGCGAACACGATCAATTCCGTGGTTAGCATTAGAAATCGCACCTAAATTTCATGTAATGTGTAAATACCATATAAAAAATTAAACCTTCATTTAAGTATACATC
Organism: Strigamia transsilvanica; assembly: GCA_034701245.1. Classification (NCBI taxonomy): domain Eukaryota; kingdom Metazoa; phylum Arthropoda; class Chilopoda; order Geophilomorpha; family Linotaeniidae; genus Strigamia; species Strigamia transsilvanica. The sequence goes on along the minus strand of JAQIXU010001359.1, from coordinate 11,852 downwards.
AAACGGCTTGGCAATGAACCAAGCGAATTTTATACCGGACACGACGTTTTACTCGCGTCGAGAACACAACGGCGGCCAACACTGAAAGGAAAAAAGAATGGATTTTAGTATTAAATTGTCGATTGTGAAAGTTACGAAGCACACACTGAATGAACACGACTTACCTTGATTGACAAAAACAAGTGGGCCCAAGGTAGACTAATAAAACAGGACGGAGAAATGTTTGCGGTTGCATCACCTCATCCCCGAACGATCAACGCGGCAATAGGGCTACGGGGTTCACACCTCGCAAGTGAAAGCCGTTGATCAAGGCAGAACAAATCTTGATTATTCGTACGGTGGCCTAGAGTTACCATTACCGTTATTTTCTTTATTTCCTTAATAAATCAGTAGAACCTGCAATTATTTCACGAATTGTGCAAATTTAAAGCGTTCATTGCTCTGTTTGTGGTTAAATTAACTTTGGAAGAAATGAAAAATCAATAAAAATCAATTTTGGATTTTTTTTCTTGTTTGTTTCAATTCTTGGTCCTGTACAATTTTCCATTTTAAAAATAAAAAATATAAGTTTCAGTTTCACTTTGATTTCATATCACTTTGCTCTTTTTTCAACAGCAGTTTCATAAAAAGTTTTGAAATCCTCCACATAAAAACAACAATAAAAATTCACGATCGATGCAAATACAAACCAATAAATCCAAATGACAAAATACAAACAAACAAATCAGAATTCTATTTTCCCTTTTCACAAGCAAATAATTGACGTAAACAACACATTTATCACGACAATCAACCATCAAACAATACTCCCTAACAAAAAAAACCTAATTCCAGCCTCATTGTTGCAATATTGTAACAAAATCTGACAAATCTTTCGTAACGTCCATAAATAATAACACGTCTGTAAGCGACCGGTACAACTCGGTGCTAGGTAAATCTCAAAACAGGTTTCCATATGATGCCATGCAACTTTTAACATTCTCATGTCGTATGACAGTTCTCCTATTGACACCACTCCAACCATGTCTCAGGTACAAGTCTAACACCAACAACTCGACATTTTCCTATATCAAAAGCAGATTTATTGTTCTGTCTTGTTTAATTTTCAATTGTGATTTTCAAGGATGACTCGCCATCGTCTTCAATCATCCACTTGTCTCTGCCGGCCAGTCCACCAGCATTTATGCTCAATGGCGAAGTGATACAAGTCAGCCGTCGAGGATCGATAATTCTCGATTCTAACAGCACTCCGAGACAAGTGGTGAGTGCGCCGAGTATCAACGAATTTTCCGATGTGCTGGTCGATCCGTGGTGCGATCCGGACCATCCGGTCGCGATCAAGTTCCAAGACATCAGTGCCGCTGCGTATCGAATCAAAGATGGAATCATAAGGACACCGTGTGATGTAATTGATACGATATATATATATTTATTTAATGTGTACGTTTTTAAGAAGTTGTTTTTGATTTTAGTTGTCGCACATGTCCAATATGACCGGAATGGAGATTTTTTTCAAAAAAGAGTTTCTTCAATACACCGGAAGGTATAAATTGGCAAAATTGAATAAATAAATAGATAAACAAGCATAATGACTATGAAGTACAATGTTTCGTCAAAAATTGCCCAAAATGCTGTTTTTAATCAGAAAAATGCAATTTAAAGCGCCAAAAATGCATGTTTGGTGTGACCGGCTGCTGACCAGTGGTCACTGGAGCATCAATGTTGGGATGCACAGACCCCTAGACACCCTATAAGGCCAATAAACATATTGAGACCGGATTCAGTGCGTCCTAGTTGTCTATATCCACCGTTTGTGAGCGCCCAGCACCATGCAGCGTCTATCTGCTACTCTCAAAAGTGCAGTTTCGTGCGCAAAAACGCAATCTTTTGTAGAATAATTCCGTTTTCCACGTCCAAAAATGAATTTTTAAGCTTTAAAATGCACAAAAATAGAATAAAATCATCTTAAATTTACAGTTTCAAAGAGCGGGGAGCGAGATACACCCTGCTCATGCTCACTCCAGAACAGAGACTGAACGGCGTGATCGCTGCATCGGCCGGAAATCACGCTCTCGCGCTCAGCTTCCACGGCCAGGACTTGGGCATCCCGGTGACGGTAATCATGCCTAGCATCGCTCCCATCATGAAAGTGCAAGCGTGCTCCATGTACGGTGCCGATGTAGTCGTCAAAGGGAACGACATTGGCGAATGCAGAGCCTACGCACTCAGAATGTCCAGAGACCGGAATTTGGTTTACATCAACGGGTTTTTATTTCCGACTAAAAACACCTGAATTTTATCGACTAAATCAATTCCTTACAACTCCAGGTACGACCATCCGCACATACTGGCCGGTCAGGGCACAATGGGACTGGAAATAGTGGACCAAGTGAAAGATATCGACGCCATAGTCATCCCCATCGGCGGCGGAGGACTCATTGCCGGTACCGCTTTGGCCGTCAAGAATATGTTTCCGGAGATCCAGATAATCGTTAGAAAATTGTTTTTAATCTCTTAGATTTTAACATTGTGTGTTTTCATGTAATTTTTTGGATTAGGGCGTGGAACCTGAACGTTGTGCAAGTTTTAAAGCCGCTTACGAGTCTGGGAAACCGGTGTACACAAAAGCATCGTCAACAATAGCCGATGGTTGTTGTTAATGGTTTATTAAATCTAGGACGATTAACTGAAGGACTAGCCCAAATTCCTACATTAAATATAATTGAGATTGAGATGTCAGCTGTCCGCCATTTGTCCGCCATTTGCCCGCCATTTGTCCGCAAAAAGTTTTAGCATTGCAGCAATAGATGGCGCCCACTTCCGTATGTGCGGGACAACTCCGATGGTGAAAAAATGGCGGATGGAAAGTCCTTCAGTTAATCGTCCTCGATTAAATTGAGTAGATGTGACCGTAAGTTTGGCATCTTAGGGTTGGCCGTGCCGACGGTTGGCGTCAATGCGTTTGCAACGGTGGACAACTCGAACTTGATCGATAAGATAGTGACGGTGAGGTGAGAGCAGAAAACACTCATTTCGGGAAGAAAAAGTGATTGTTTATTTGATTTTTTTTAGTGAGGAATTTATCGCTATAGCCATTTTGAGACTCGTCGAGCTTGAAAAAGCCGTTGTGGAAGGTGCTGGTGCTGCGGCATTGGCTGCTGTGTTGGCCGGAAGTCTACCAGAACTCAGAGGGAAAAGGTGAATCAATCATTTCATAGAAACTGGCCTTGAGAAGGAACACCATGGCCACCCTACCACTCACAATTACTGTAAATACAAAATGGTACAGACTCCATAGAAGTTACAAGTCAGGAATCCAACCCAAATCTCTCTAGGGAACTGCTTCTTAGATAGTGTCTTAGAAATAGGTCTTGTGACCGGAAGAACTGCATCCGAGACTGCCCTGATGCAGCTCCACGTCACCAGATGGAACTGCACATTCGATGAGGACTTTGGTCTCTCTCGCAGGGCGGAACTGGAAGTACGGTCACGTGACACTGACGTGTGGACGACGTGCGGTTAGTTCATTCGCAATGGTCAACGTGCGTGGTCGCACGACCACACACGTCTGACACATTCGAACTTAGAGAATAATAGTCACCAATTGCCGTGCGCTGCACGGCAAGGCTAAGTGACGGTCTTCGCCATGTGGTTGGCAGTCGACCATGGACTGGGTCACTGCAAAGTGACCCAAACACTGGGAAACTTCTGGGACATTTTCCCTAGACACAATAACAAAGGCCAAACAAACATTAAAATAGTGTTCTAGTCGGTTTTTCCATAGATGAGTGTGTTCAGCATCCTTCTGGTGCCCCAGCACCGGTCAGTTGTCCGAATCCCACCCACAGTCTTAAAACGACCCTGCTAACAAATTGGCGAAGAAAGCGCCCAGCAAGCGGGAGCCTGGGTGGTTTTGATTTGTCAGCCATTTTATAGTGTGGCCGTGGTTTTCATCGAAGTTTATAAAATTTTTCTCTGGTTCGGGTTTTTATTTTTGGCAATAGGGTTGTTATCCCGTTGTGCGGCGGTAATATAGACACAACTGTTCTTGGTCGATGTTTGGATCGTGGTTTGGCAGCTGATGGTCGTTTGCTGAAGTTCACGGTTTCGATTAGCGATCGACCGGGCGGTATAGCGGAAATGACGAGATTACTCGCTGATTTGGGCATTTCCATCAAGGATATAGTGCAAGAACGTGCCTGGCTTAAATCTGATATATTCAGTGTACAGGTAAATAACCTTTTATCGATTTTTTTTTTGTTTGCTTCGATTTTTAAATTTTTTTTTATTTTAGGCGAGCGTCGTTTGTGAAACGAGAGACAAAGAACACGCGGAGGAAATGCGCAGAGCTCTGATTAGTCGTTACACAAAAGTCAAGTTCGGAACAACCGATTAATTAAATAAAATAATTAAATATTTAAGCCTTTATCAAGTCAAGTCACCACGAAATGATTTTTTTTTGTACAGCGTATACAGTAGTAATAAAGATAATCAAAGATAATTACGTAAAAGTGATAAATGTTTACTCTAAATCCCCAAAGATGTCGCACTGAGTCACCAAAATGGCCTCGCTTCGTGTTGGTCGTTTGATTTCAAAACAGACTGCTTTATTTCTCTGTGACATGCAAGAAAAATTCAGGCCAACAATCAAACACTACCCAGCAATTATACAGGTATCCAACCGGCTTCTACAAGCTGTAAAAATGCTTGACATGCACGTCATTGTAACTGAACAGTATCCAAAAGGTCAGCCACAAAAACTACACAAGAAAACAAATTTCTAATATTTTTATTTATTTATGAATAGGTTTGGGTCCCACGGTCAAGGAACTAGGAATAGATAAATACGGACTAAAACCGTACCCGAAGACCCAGTTTTCAATGATGATTGATGAAGTGGAGAGCTTTTTGAAGAAAGAGTCACTCAAGTCTGTGTTAATTTGTGGCATAGAGGCCCACGTTTGCGTCCAAAACACTGTTTTGAATTTACTAGAGAAAGGATACGACGCACACGTCATAGTGGATGGGTGTTCGTCGAGGAATTTAGTCGATCGGTGAAGCAGTGTAAAAAAAAATTCCATGAAAACGATTTAATTTTTTCTTTGTCTTTTTCCATGTAGAAATTATGCATTTACAAGAATGCAGCAGTCCGGGGCGTTTTTGACCACTTCGGAGAGCGTGATTTTGGGGCTGGTGTGCGGGTCCAGTCACCCAAAGTTCAAGGAAGTTCAGAAATTAATCACCCCGGAATTACCAGACACCGGCTTGTAACTCATTTCACCGCAATTAGATGGCGCTAAAAACTGTATAACCTGAGAAAATAAAATCTTTACCGATAAATCGTAGTCGTGGTCACATAAAATGTTCATGCCAGATCTTGGCTTGGGAGTTAATTACTCCAAGTAGGGTGAGTGAACATATTGGCTTAAGTAGATAAACAGTTAATAAAACATAACAAATTTAGACAAATGAAGTTAGAAAAATAAAAAATGTATTAACAATTGAGAATCCGTGTGTATTTTATCCTTATTTGCTCGGATATGTTTATCTCAACATACATTTTTACAGTTTTACAGACGTGTTAGTGTGGTTACTTATTAGTAATCGGTGTAAAGACTTCGTAATCAAAAACATTGAAGTTATAGCCGCCCATTAAGATTGTCGAGGATGCGTTTTCGCCGTCGTAGGAATGAGGAAGATTGGAATAACTTTCCATGCTGACATTACAGTTGTCGGATAAGCATAAATCAGCACCAGCTCCGAATATGGGGCCAAAACTATTTTTTTTTTTCAAGAGAATTAAATAATCAGATTACTCGAACGAATTCCAATTGAATGCTAAACTCACTCCGGATGATGAGCCGTGGCGAACATTTTCTTGACAACGTCGAATTTCGTTGGCGGTAAATCACTGGAATTGATAAGCGAGAAAAGAAATGCTTTTTCCGACGGCACGAAGCGGCCTTTAGACGAAGTCTTGCCCCACGCCACGTCACTGAAACCACCGCAAATCTCACCTTGAGTCCCCTAAAAAAAAAAAAAAACAATCAAAAATGAATTAAAACCAAGAAATAAATAAACAAAAATATTTCTAAAAGTCTAACCATAACAAGCGTATACGTCGGACTAATTCCGTCACAATGGCGATGAAAAGAGTCGGCCGAATACCCGTGGGATGAAGCGCGGTATAGCAGCCGCCATTGTTGTTTACACACGCCGTACCACGAATTGAGCAGCCGCTGATACTGAAGTTTGTCAGCAACTAGAATCTGACTTCCAGGAAACATCTTGAGCGAAACCCGCGGTTGAAGACGTTTATCTTGGGGATGGTTGAACTTTGTCGGTAACGCTGCAAATCGATATCTAAAATTTAAAATAAAAATAAAAATAAAAATAAATTAACACCCTCTGGTATCCTAATTCAGCACCTTTCTAGGGATAACTCCATAGGAACTGCACCGGTCGGTTCAACTTCTTCGGCGAAAACATGGCTGTCGATGAGCAAAAGACGAACATGACTGATGACTCCGGTTAGGTGTTGACAGACCCTTGCTCGTTCCTCCTCCGTCCAGTGAGCGACGGGTTGAGTGACACCTGCCTGGTGTTTGGCCCACGTGAGCACCGCCCTCCAAACGTCTTCTTCCTCCAGCGACAACTGCAATGCAAACAAAGGAAAAATGAGCTTGGGTCGTGAGTTAAATCGGATTGTTTCTTACGAAATCGGAGGAGATGAGTTGGATGAGGGCATCTTTGGTGAGGGAGAGGAAGGCGGCCGTTTTAATGCACTCGGCCGCGTTCTCGCCAATGTACGCGATGCACCTGTCGACGAATGAGCGACTGCCGCTTTTCGCACCTGAAAGTTTGAATCGACGAATGATTAAATTAGTTGGTTTTTAAGACGTGTGCAGGTGTTTTCGCACGTGTGTAATTATTTTTGATGTGCAGAAATGCGAAAAAAAATCGTTTTTATCGATTTTCGGTCCAGCTTTCCTAATTAAATATGAATTATGCAAGAAGACAACAACTGTCGCATATTTCATCGCGTTGTGACAATTTCGCACAATTTGATGCATCAAAAATTGAAGAAGAAAGAAAAAAACAATCATTTTCTGTGTTAAATTTATTTATTTATTTTTGCTGGGTCTGAAATAGGAAAAAAAAATTAAATTTTGTCAGACCCAAACTTTTTACGCCAAGGCACCCTTGTCGGGCTAAAAAAGAAGAAAAAACTGCAAATTTAATGCTCAGTTGTCTTTAATGCGATGAATGAAACTATTTTGGATGAATTTTTCATTATTTTCTTTATGTTTATGGAAAGTTTAGTTAATTGTACCCTGTATCTGTTTTTCTTGATTATTGCCGCGGCACCCCTGGCATAAGCTTGCAACACCCAGTTTGAGAACCTAGATCAGGGTGGTCCAACACGTGGCCCGCGGGCCGCATGCGGCCCGGGAAGCCTTTCTGGCGGCCCGCGCCAGTTCGAAAAAAATTGACGGAAAATATGAAAAATCTCTGAAAAACATTGTGACCTCGAACCAAGCTGACCCTTTTCTGAAACAGCGAACTCAAACTGGCACAGCGTTCTACAAACTCCTGTTAAATGAGCGATTTCCATTGCTTCGAAAATTACAGCAATGTACAGTATAGTGTTCTGCCCGTGAGTTAATACCACACCCGCTCGTGCGGCCCGCTTCTAGTGACAACTTGGACCACCCTGACCTGGACCCTAGACAACCTGCCTTAATAAAACCTTGTTAAAACTCAGTTCTCTGTCTTTATGTCGTTTTTTTGAAGGTACCTTACTTTATCGAATCCACTTTATCGAATGCGGTTTATCGAGTCCGTTTTATCGACTGCTATGTTTTATCGACATAAATGTTGCACGTATTATCGATGTTCTGGTAATAAGTCTTATCGACATATTTCGGTTATGGCGATACATCTTATCGATGTATTTGGTTTCGGCCATAACAAGTCGACAAAACGTGCATTCGACGAAATAAGTTACATATTCGATAAAATAGAGTTTCCATTTTTTTTCCTTTTATTTCGTTCCGATAAACCAATGTTCGACAAAGTAATCGATCTGATTTCTTTGGTTATTTTAAGTGAATGTTGTGTCCGGCGACCACGCGGTCTCCCCCGACCACCATTTCTTTAAATCTGATCCACTATTTCTTGAAATGCAAACGAGTCTTCTGGTGACAGAACAAAGAGTCACCGCACGAAACCGATTTTCCTTTTGCGTTTCGCGTGATTGATCCCCGCCTTCAGACTCGTGATTTCTGAGCCCACCTTCGCAGTTTATTCCCATCCGAAAACGAGAAAAACGTCAACCAGGACCTCGTAATTTGCCAAATTTACGTCCATTGTGTGACATGAAAATCGGTCACCTTAACAAGTCAAGGGGGGGAAACGACTGGGGAAGGGGACTAAGACGCAGCTGGCGGGGTCCTGTTATTCGAAAGGTCGACTGAAGAATGCGTTTCTTGTGTCTTGTCAAACGGGGTCCTTGTGTTCTTCATCATTTTCCACCTAATTAAATATCACGTGACTGATGACAGGTAGAGAAAAAAAATATTTTTTTTTTGCTTCAGTTTCAATTTGCGAGGCAGAAAATAAATAGAAATAAATTATTAAATTTTTGTCGTGAGGGGTTCGGGGTAGTGTAGGGCAGCACGCGCGAGTCCATCGCCACCTAGCGTGACGTTTTCACATTCATCGCCAGAGTCAGCAGCTAAATAAACAAGCGCGCGCGCGTTGGATTGTGGGACCGGAGAGGAATGGGGGAACGGAACGGACGAACCAAAACAAACACGAGGACGGAAATAAACTGAAAGATGAAACGTGTTTTGTGTTAGCGGGAGGGGAAATATTCACCTGAAATTCTTTCCTGGGCTTCGATTGCAGCTGTTAAGAAAGTGCACGCGCTGTGCACGTTTAAGGTTCCCGTCACGTGATCCTCGCACGCGGTTCGCAGTTCCTCGACGCCTAATGCTTGCGCCGTGAGCAGAACCTCGAACACGATGTTGTCTTGCAGTGAAATCTATGGAAAATTCATTTAATTTGCGGTGCATCGGACAACGCAGAAATTATTTTTTTTTAAGAATCAAAGATTTTTTACGTTATTTGACTTTTTGACGTTTTTTTGGACGTTTTTTGACGTTTCTGACGTTTTATCCACGTATTCGACGTTTTTTGACGTTTTTTTCATGGTTTTGACGTTTTTCTTTTCACGTATTTGATGTTTTTTGACTTTTTTTTACGTTTTCTGACCTTTTTTAAACGTTTTTTGACGTTTTTACGTCTTCTTGTTACTTCTTTTTGACGTTTCAACGTCTTTTGATACTTCTTTTTTACGTTTTTTCACGTTTTTTTTACGTATTTGACGTTTTTATCCACGTATTTGACGTTTTTTCACGTTTTTTTCACGTGTTTGACGTTTCTTTATGTTTTTTCACATATTTGATGTTTTTTGACGATAAAACTTACTTTTCCGGTATAAATATAATACAAAACTTGTCGGAAAACATCTCCTTGAAATTGTGGTAATCTGATTGGTGTCGGGGTACCCGGGGCACTCGGCGTGACCGTCGCACCCGGGATTTTACAAATCTCCCCTCGTTTCACATTTTCGAAACTTTTACATCTAAAAACCAAAAAAATAAATAAATAAATAAACAAGAAATAAACAAATAAAAAAAATAGCAAAAACCCCAATCACTTAACATCCCATTTATTTACAAACAAGAAAACAAAACGTGCGCGGAAGACTTTGATCACATCAGGAGGTCCACCGAGAATCCCAAGTAAAATAAAAGACTCGAAGCAGAGCGAGAGAGAAACAGCGAAACACAGCAAAGCAGCTGCAATCCAAAGGGGGGACCCTTCCCATCCCATCGATCGAGTTTCACTCGCCCAGGTTTATCAGTGCACCGAATCAACCTTTTATCCACTCGGTTCCTGCACATCCGGTTTCTCAGCCGATGCCGGAAATGATGAGCTGTCAACCAACAAGCTACAGGTGAACTAAACCACCAAAAAAAAAATAAAAAATAAAAAAAATAAAAAGAAAGAAAAAAAAATTCTGCGCAGGTGCATTGGACATTGGAGTTTCCCATTGGGGATATAAAGAAACGAAGTGTGGGAAATCCGAGATGGAATAACACTCCCTTTTCTCATTTCTGCGCTCGGGTCTCAATACACTCGATGTTTGTCGACACGATTGGTGTTTCGTGTACTCTGGCCGATGATTGACACGCCAACCGGTCGCCGTGGCAACCGTGCAAAGAAATGCGGGTGGGTGAACGAGATAGACGAGCTGCTAATTTGCACTGAATGGAGGGCGAAATGGGGCCGCGAAAGGGAAAGTCGAGTTTATGTAGTGTCGGTTTGCTCGGACCCGGCGTCGGGATGCGGTCGCCATGACAACGACAATTACATTACCATGCAAATCCGAGCCGGGGTTTAATTGGGGCCAACACATGAGAATTAACACGAACGCCCCCTTTTCATCATCAAATACCCGCACCCCCCGACGCCCCCCGACGCCCCCGCCTAAAAAATATTTTTTTTTTGAATTTCTCAAAAAAAATATTTTTTTTTTTTTATCTTTTTCAAGATGCACGCTTTTCTCTTAATCGAATCAACCTGTGTGCGTTTCCTCTCGCGGGCCCGCGACTCAAATTCAATTGCAGGTGATTCGGAGTTTCCTGGTCACGCGCCTCCTTTTGTCGTCCCGTTGCCATGGCGACTAAGCATCCTCTTTCCCTCTCTCGTACACGCAATTCCCGCGCAATCGAATTTCCCAGCGTCGTCGCGTCTCGTTCGATGACACGCCACACTGTCTCGACCCCGGGTTGCGTCTTTCGCGACCCCGAAAGGTCCCCCGACCGAATTTCTTTTCGCGAATCTTCGAAAAATATGGACGCGGAGCGCTCGCGTGTAAAGTTTTGCAGTTGGAACGCGGGTGGAGATGGTTGCAGCGTTTCATGCCTCGACTCACTGATCTCGTCTGATAGCATTCTAAATCAAGCAACGAGATTAGCAATGCACTCCTTGTTTACTCTCATTTTTCTTTTTTGTGCTCCGCGAGTACTAAGAGCAAAAGGACATCAATCTGGTAATAGAAAGCGCACAAAAGTCTGTTTTCTATTTCTATGTACTATAAATGTTGAATTGTGGGGATATTTAATGGGAGGAAGAGATAGGATGGAGGAAAGGATGGATTTTGGTTTTGTTTTTAAGATGGGGAAGAGAATGAATGGGATTAGATTACTAGGTTTGATTAGGGAAAAATGATGGGTTTTATTGATTCTTGTGATTTAGGTTGTAGGATTTGGAAGTGTTTTTGTTTCGAGTTAGTGTTTTTGGTGTTTGGGGAAATATAGAAGAGTGAATGGGAAGTGAGTGTCTTGGTGTCTTGTTGGATGGGATTTATGCTGCGCGGTATTTAGAATAACGTGTGTGTGATTTAGTGGATTGTAAATATCTGCGCGGTGAATTTATTGGGGCACCGAGGGTAAGATTAAAAATCTGGGTAATAATATTTTAGCTTGTCAGGAGAAAAGTGAAAACACATAAATATGTAGTTATTGTGTATTGCAAAACTGGAGTGCTTATGCAAAAATGGGCCCCTAGGTGAAATTTTTGGGATTTCAGTTTTTTTTAAAATAAATTTTGGAAATTTTGCTAAAATATTGGTAAAATATTAGTAAAATTTTGGTAAAAGTTTGGTAAAAATTTGGTAAAAGTTTGGTAAAAATTTGGTAAAAATTTGGTAAAAGTTTGGTAAAAATTTGGTAAAAGTTTGGTAAAAATTTGGTAAAAATTTGGTAAAAGTTTGGTAAAAA
>JAQIXU010001358.1:0-18140 GCA_034701245.1 Strigamia transsilvanica | reverse complement strand
CCTCTCGTATCGCATTTTATACATTTTACCGCACGGTGTCGCCAACATTGTTTAACTCACGCTAATTCTCAAGAGATAGCGCATAATAAATGAATTATTTACATTTATTTATTTATTTATTTTTCCATCAAATTCTAATGAAAAAACATCACGTTTCATGCATTAGGCCTCGTATGACTTCCAGAGCGTGGACTCTATCCTGAGCGACTCCTCATCAAGTTAATCACGTTATTTCCTATAACTCGTTTACAATTTACATTTTTTACCATCATTCCGTTCATTTCCAATTAATATACATAAAAATCTAGAAAGAAATTCGTTTTGAATTGACGCCTTGGATTATTATTACAGTTCACGCAAAATCCGATAGATGGCAGTCCGGTTACATTGCGTGTGAATTACGTCACCGCACCATAATTCGAATAAAAATTAGCTCCATTATTACCAAAAAAACTAATTTTATTCTACAAACATTAATAAATACAAAAACCAAACAAATAAATCCGTTTTCATTTCCTCCCCACCTTCAAAATTCACGGAACCCACCGTCACGAACACCGTGAAGGAACAAAAGTTTGGACACCCAACAAAAATTGGAAATGGAAATGTGCAGCGCTGATGATCCCGATTCAATCATCCGAAAACGCGATTACAAATGCAAAATTTGCGATCACGCAAGCTTCCGTAAGCAGTCCTTAACCAGTCACGTGTTAACGCACCAAACCGCCAAATACAAATGCAATGCAGGCAATAGATCGATTCTTGGTCCTAAAACCATTCGCATCGACCACAAATCAATTCCGATCGAGCTGGGACCAAGAAAATTGAACTCAGCGTATCAAACGAGTCAAGAAAAAATTATTAGAAAGTAAGAATAATCGAAAATAATTCCGAAACGGGACATTACCGTTACGATTTAGGCACCATCAGCGGTCGCCATTGACAGGTTTCACCCAAAAATAAAACTGAAAGAGTTAACGGGTGATATGATGACACAACGCGACTTTAGAGTTATATAATGTTTCAGTATCAGTTTAACGCGGTTTTTAATGCATCATTTCGATTATTCAATACAGCATAAGGCCAAGGTGAATCATTCGATTTACCTCGCAATATTTCAGCCACAGTAACCATAGTGTAACAAACTAAAACAAACCAAAACAGATACACAAAAAGGAAATGATGTAATGGTTGCAACAGGGCTCCAATTAGTCTAGAGATGGTGCGTAAACATAAAAATCGAATTCGACATTTCAAAAAAAATATTTTTCTAAAGAGCCAAACGTTTAATGTGCATAAAATGTTAAATTACATCAAAATTATTTATTTTTATACAGATTATAGAAATATTAATATATCAATAAATGAATACACATTCGTCGCGTGAATAAAGCGTTATCCTACATCAACTTTTGAGTGAAAACAGCCACCAATACGACACAAAACATCATCATTTTGTTCACTGCGCTCACTCGCGCATTGTTGCACAGATCTGTCTTGCAAAAACAAACAATTCCGGTAAAGTCTCCGAGCATTCCCGATTCGCAATCGGACGAATCGTACGAACTCGTATTATAACAGAACTTTGTAACCACTGACACCATCAAATAGAATAAAATATTTTTAAAATAAAATGTATACAAGAAAAACAAATAAATTTACCATTATTCGCAAAAGCGGCTTTGCCACAAGAATTTACTTCGGAGGAACACTCTCTAGAATTCTCCCTACAATTCTCACCCATGCAGTGGTAACATTTGATCGAAAGTGCTGTTTACATGAAACGAGACAAAAATATCGCCACAACTATGAACGTTTCAAACAAAATAAAAACTTTTTCGAATTATCAATTTGTAGAAATTATTTTTCCTTTTACCGTTGTGAACGATCGAGATGAATAAGAGACCGAAGAAAAACACATTCATGTTTGATGGATTGGATTGGATCGAAATGAGAGAGACACGCATTTGCCTCATAGAGCTGTCGATTTCGATATTTATGTTTATCCTAAGTACTATGGAAACCGAGTACACAGCCGTTGCAAACAACATACGGAGTATTTTGTCGAGTCTGCAGTTTTATCTTTAGTTTCAATTTCGCTTTTTGCACATTAATTATTACAATTGACAAAAATGTATAGCCGCGCATGCGTGGCTCGTTCTGTCTTTGTTGAAAACACTATTGTAGCGAACTCGATCGATATAAAAAGAGCGAACAAAAACGTTGTATTGCTTACGACTAAATTTGGTGTGAATCATCTTAAATTTGATGAGCTGTGTTAACAGAATAAACAGCAACTCGATTTGGAGCATGAACTATCTTGTTTTATTAATTCTGTCCGATCTGACATATTTGAATTAGGCAAATTGTTTATCTTTAAATAATTGTCCGATCCATCAGGTAGCGCCGTGGTATCTCGCTTCTGATTTTCAATACAAGTTTTTATGCTTTTGATAGATTTCAGCACTTATCTGACTCAATTCCTAGTTTGTTTGTGATTAAATACGGTCCATTTCGATGTCCTCCGTGTTCTGGTGTGATATTCTGCCTGCATTTGCAATCTGTAATGAATTTACCTGCATATCTGTTCTATCGATGTTGTGTGCCGGGCGTCATGTGTTGTGTTGATGTGGCGTGCGCGTGCGCCCTGTATTTCAATTCGTATTTAATTATTACATGCTATTTTTGTGTATCTAATGTATCCAGATTGTTTCTCACCTTGTTTATGTTGATCCTGTAATGTTGCGGTATTTGCGGTATTGCGCTATACGGCAAACTTGTTGCGGTACTATTACCTGATTGCGGTATTTTGGTCCATACCGCACGGCACTCGTGAACAAAATATACCGCACACCACCGCTAGTTGTCAAAACACAAGATGCAGAGTGGGAATTACTAAAAGACAGAGTGGAACCGAAATGACGCCGTTCGCTCCGGAGCAACAACGTCATCGAACAAAATACACTCTGCAGCACGATCGACCAGCGGGACCAACAAAATACACGAGGTAAACACGAATATAAACATTAGAAAACATTCAGATTAAGTATACAATTAGAATAAAACAATACAAACAACTTTGAAATGACTGAGAACAAACAAGTAATAAAATAACACATTTGGTTATAAAATAGGATAAAACGTGACGACATCATTCCGATCCAAAACCCAGAAGAACATACGACGTCACCTCAAACTCAGGTAACCGATCGATCGGCGCAACCGAGGTAACTATAGCAACCGCAGCTTCTTACAGAAAGATGCGGCAACCGATCATCCCCGCAACGTTACAGGATCAACATAACGAGCTGAGGAACAATCTGGATACATTACATACACAAAAATAGCACGTAATAATTAAATACAAATTGAAATAGCATGAAAACATCGAATCTCGGCACAATAGGAACTGATACGCGGGTAAATACCACAAATGACAATAAATGAAGAATAGAATAAATTATTAACTCCAAATGCATGCAGAATATCACAGCAGAACATGGAGGGCATCGCAAACAAACTAGCAATTGAGTCAGATAAGTGCTGAAATCTATCAAAAGCGTCAAAACTTGTATTAAAAACAACCGAAATTAACATTTTCAGGTGACACGGAAATCAGAAGCGAGATATCACGTCGCTACTTGATGGATCGGACGATTATTTAAATGTAAACAGTTTCCCTGTTTTAAATTACCACATGTGTTGTTCGCAACGCAAGCGTTTCCATAGTACTTAGCGTAAACGTATATATCAAAATTGCGGCTTATCAGGTAAACGAGTGGCTGAATTGAAGCGAGTGCGACGTATTTTCCACTTTCTTTCATTTCGATCCAATCCACCAAAAATGAATGTGTTTTTCTTCGGACTTTTGTTCATCTCGATCGTTCACAACGGTAAAAAGAAAAATAATTTATACTAATTCATAGTTGTGGCGATATTTTTGTCTCGTTGCATGTAAACAGCACTTTCGATCGAATGCTACGTTTGCGGGACTGCGAAATGTAAGGATACACCTAAAGTGTGTGCCGCTGCAGACAACGCTTGTGGCAAAGCCACTTATCCGGATGGTTGTAAGTTGATTTGTTTTTCTTGTGTACATTTTATTTTTAAAACATTTTGTTCTATTTGATGATGTCAGCGGTTATAAAGACATGTCAGATGTCACCTCTTTCCAATTGCGTACCGAGTCCGTCCAAAGACAAGACCGCAGAAATGTGTTATTGCAAGACAGATCTGTGCAACAATGCGCGAGTCAACGCAGTAGACAAAATGATGATGTTTTGTGTCGTATTGGTGGCTGTTTTCACTCAAAAGTTGATGTAGAAAAACGCTTTATTCACGCGATGAATGTGTATTCATTTATTAATATATCAATAATTCTATATTTTCTATAAAAATAAATAATTTTGATGTAATTTAACGTTTCATGCACATTAAACTGTTTGGTTGTTTAATAAATTATTTTTTTTTGAAAAGTTGAATTCGATTTTTATGTTTACGCACCATCTCTAGACTTAATGGGGCCCTGTTGCAACCATGACATCATTTCCTTTTGTTTGTATTTGGTTTGTTACACTATGGTTACTGTGGCTGAAATATGCCGAGGTAAATGGAATGATTTACAATGACCGTATGCAGTTTTGCATAATCGAAATGATGCAATAAAAAGCGCGTAAAACCGATACTGAAACAGTAGTATATAATTTTAAAGTCGTGTTGTGTCATCATATCACCCGTTAACTCTTTGAGTTTTATTTTTGGGTGCGGGGGTTATACAGTGAAACCTGTCAATGTTACAATCATTTGATGATAGTTTTGATATCACCATTGAAAAGCACTTCAAGCAATTACTATTCTCCGTTTGGGAAGTTTTTGACTTGGGGAATATTTCATGGGCCACCCTGGGTTCATAGTTCACAGTTCACACTGGCAGTAAGAAATAACAGTAATGCAAGAACAAGGTCAAATTGAACATTTTAAAATGTATTGTATTTTTTAGGACATATTGCAGTTGTTGGTGGTTCTTTCAATAGTCAGCTTACTGTTGGTTAGCCAAGCGCAAGTAAATCGAAAAAGGTAAGTAATCTAAATTTGGTTACCGTATTTCTGAAATTAGAAAAGCACTCCCATTGACTTTGAAGCTCATTCAAAGTTTTGATGATGGAGTGGTTGCCACTGAACTTAGCCTAACCTAGTAGAAAAACTAAATTCCGGAAAACCCATGCTTTTAATTTGTGAAATACAGGAAGTTGTAGCAGCTGCTGATTGCAGTATCATTTGATTGCCTTTTGCACAATTGAGAAATGAAGCTGTTGCACTTCTGTTTTGTATTGTTTGTTTACTGTGGCTTTGTGGCAGTTTTTGGTGTCCAGAAATGTGACTCCAACAAATGCCACCAGGGTAGTCCATGTCCTCGAGTCAACGGCTGCGAAGATGGACAATACATCCGAAAATGCCCTGGTTGCTGCAAACACTGTGAAATTTCCATAAGTATGAATTTGTTGTTTTCACCTCAGTTTGGATCTACTATCGGTTTATTTTTTGAATAGAGGAGAATAAACGCTGCGTAAAAGATGGAGATCTCATTCAATATTTGTTGGGTGAATGTGCAAAAGGTTTAATATGTGATATGCCAACACGAAGATGTATTAAAAATTGAAAGCAAATAAAAGTTGTTGGAAAATAATTATTTTGTTATTTATTCCTTGAATTTGGAAAAATATTGCAATACTGTATTAACTTGCCAAATGTACAGCAACAAACTCGACTCACAGTATCGCTGATGAAAAAGCTATCAAGTGGGATAGAATTAATCATACCCTATTCAAGCGATTAAATGGCATAATGCCTTGGGACGCAAAATTGTCTTCTCTGAAATGGAATCGAATGAAATGGAAATAAACCGACCTGTACTTCGAGAGTCCCGGGGTCGTGCAGAGGAGCGGCGCTCTTCTGTCCAAATTGGAGATCTGGAAAAGAAAATAGTATTATTTGGTCATTAAATTCTAGAAACAATCGAATGGTCACTAACCTGATTTGTTTACTGTTTGGGATCCATGTCGATTAATCCCTGAAAGTGCAAGTTGTGTTTTTAATAAAATATCTAATTTTGTGGGGAATTTTATAAACTTATCTGAAAAGTCCTATATAATGAATAATTTTGTCGTTCATGCATCTAATGTTACTGTTATTAATTCTAAATGCTTACCTGTGTGGAGTTTTCTAATGTTTTTCGTGCTTCGGTGACGCCGGCGATCGGGTGCTGTGGGCCTGTCCGAGAAGGTCCGGTACTGCCGTTCGCCCTCGTTTGGTTTGCCTGGTTGGCCATTGCTAGTTCTACATCGGGGAGACATAGGTACAGCCAATCACGGCTCTCCTCGCAGTCGGCAATAAGGGGGCCATAGCTGCGTCGTCCAGGAATGCGAACGTGCAAAGCACCTCGCATCGATCTAACTCAGATTGTCCTTACTCCTTGTTTTTGACATTGGTTAAGTGTACGCAGAATGTTATCACTCCACACCCAAAACGTTCTCGACCCTTCCGGGCCTTTTTCAGTGGGTAACTGAGGACATTATATTCAAACCCATAATTTATAGTACAAATACTTACAAACTCTTGTGATTGGTCAGTTCTAAGTTACACCCACTTTTGGGAGCCAATCACAGTCAACATCCACCATCACATGTAGTTGCCCTGTCCTGGCATGTTTTTTTAATCTTCCATGAAATGTTAAATTACATCAAAATTATTTATTTTTAACGAAATTATAGAAATATTGATATATTAATAAATGAATACACATTCAGCGCGTGAATAAAGCATTTTCCTACATCAACTTTTGAGTGAAAACAGCCACTAAGACGACAGAAAACATCATAATTTTGTTCACTGCGCTCACTCGCGCATTGTTGCACAGGTCTGTCTTGCAAAAACAATAAGTTCTGGTGTTGCCTTCTGACGTTTCCGTTCCGCATTTGGCGGAAAGGCGCGAATTCGTCGTTTCACATGATTTTGTAAACACTGACATCATCAAATAGAATAAAATGTTTTTAAAATAAAATGTACACAAGAAAAACAAATAAATTTACCACCGTTCGCTATGACTTTGAAACAAGCATTTCTTATGTCTGGTCGATCTCGTACATGTTCAGTACACTCTGCAGGATTCTCCTTACAATTCTCACCAATGCAATGGTAGCATTTGATTGAAAGTGCTGTTTACATGAAATGAAATAAAACAAAACGAAACTTTTCAAACAAACTACACTTTTTCCAATTATGAATTTGTATAACTTATTTTTCCTTATACCGTTGTGAACGATCGAGATGAATAAGAGTCCAAAGAAAAACACATTCATGTTTGATGGATTGGATCGGAAGGAGAGTCAGAGTGGAAAATGCGACTGAGTCGGTTCAATTATGTTTATTCTAAGTACTATGGAAACCGAGTACACAGCCATGGTCGATTGTGTTGCGAACAACATATGGAGTGTTTTGATTTCCGTGTCACCTGAAAATGTTAATTTCGGGTTTTCAATACAAGTTTTCATGCTTTTGATCGATTTCAGCACATATCTGACTTAATTCCTAGTTTGTTTGTGATTAAATACGGTCCATGTCGATGTCCTCCATGTTCTGGCGTGATATTCTGCATGCATTTGCAATGTGTAATGAATTTACCTGTGTATCGGTTCTATCGATGTTGTGTGCCGGGCGTCATGCGTTGATGTGGCGTGCGCGTGCGCCCTGTATTTCAATTCGTATTTAATTATTACGTGCTATTTTTGTGTATCTAATGTATCCAGATTGTTTCTCACCTTGGTACGTTGATCCTGTAATGTTGAGGTATTTGCGGTATTGCGGTATACAGCAAACTTGATGCGGTACTATTACCTGTTTGCGGTATTTTGGTCCATACCGCACGGTACTCGTGAACAAAATATACCGCACACCACCGCTAGTTGTCAAAACACAAGATGCTATGGGGGGCCAAACGACTCAAAATATGAGGGGCCAAAAGACTCAATATTAGTTCGCATGTTATGACATGCCATCTGGGCATGACATGCCAACTAGCACCGCACCGCACTCGTGAACAAAATATACCGCACGCCGCTAGCTGTCAAAACACAAGATACAGAGTGGGAATTACTAAAAGACAGAGTGAATCCGAAATGACGTCAGTCGCTCCAGAGCAACGACGTCATCGAACAAAATGGCGGTGCGACGTCACCCCTCCGATCCAAAACCCAGAAGAACACATTACGTCATCTCAAACTCAGGCAACTGATCAATTGACACAACCTGAGCTTCTTATTACAGAACGATGCGGCAACCGATCATCCCCGCAACATTACAGGATCAACGTAACGAGCTGAGGAACAATCTGGATACATTAGCTACACAAAAATAGCACGTAATAATTAAATACGAATTGATATAGCATGAAAACATCGAACCTCGGCACAATAGGAACTGATACGCGGGTAAATATCACAAATGACAATAACTGAAGAATAGAATAAATCATTAACTCCAAATGCAGGCAGAATATCACAGCAGAACATGGAGGGCATCGCAAACAAACTAGCAATTGAGTCAGATAAGTGCTGAAATCTATCAAAAGCATAATAACTTGTATTGAAAACCCGAAATTAACATTTTCAGGTGACACGCAAATGAAAACGCTCCATATGTTGTTCGCAACACAATCGACCTTGGCTGTGTACTCGGCTAAACATAAATATCGAAATCGACCGCTGTATGAGGCAAACGCGTGGCTCAATTGAACCGAGTTTGTCGCATTTTCCACTCTCTCTCTTATTTCGATTTAAACCATCAAACATGAATGTGTTTTTCGAAGGACTCTTATTCATCTCGATCGTTCACAACGGTAAAAGGACAAATAATTTAAACAAATTCATCATTCAAAAAACTTTGTAGTTTGTTTGAAACGTTCATAGTTGTGGCGATAATTATGTCTCGTTTCATGTAACCAGCACTTTCACTCAAATGCTACCATTGCGAAGGTGAGAAATGTAGGGAGAGTGCAGAGTGTAGCCGTATCCGTATACCAGGTGTAGGTGTATCAAATGCTTGTTTCAAAATCATAGCGGATGGTGGTAAATGTATTTGTTTTTCTTGTAACCATTTTATTTTTAAAACATTTTATTCTATTTGATGATGTCAGCGGTTGTAAGGTCATGTTATTATACGACTTTGCCCGATTCCGAGAAATGCGCATCGGAAACGCACGAAGGCACGACCGGAGAAGTTTGTTTTTGCAAGAAAGATCTGTGCAACAATGCGCAAGTGAGCGCAGTCAACAAAATGATGATGTTTTCTGTCGTCTTGGTGGCTGTTTTCACGCAAAAGTTTATGTAGAAAAACGTTTTATTCACGCGATGAATGTGTATTCATTGATTAATATATCAATATTTCTATAATCCCTACAAAAATAAATAATTTTGATGTAATTTAACATTTCATACACATTAAACTAGATCCGCTCCTTCAATATCAAAAGACATGACATCATTTCCTTTTGTGTGTGTTTGTTTTGGTTTGTTACTGTTTGTTACACTATGGCTACTGTGGCTGAAATATTCCAAGGTAAATCGAATGATTCACTTTGACCGTACGCTGTATTGCATAATCGAAATGACGCAATAAAAAGCGCGTAAAACTGTTACTGAAACATTATATAATTCTAAAGTCGCGTTGTGTCGTCATATCTCCGTTAACTCTTTGAGTTTTATATTTGGGTGAGGGGGTTATACAGTGAAACCTGTCAATGGCGACCGCTGATGGTGCCTAAATCGCAACGGTGATGTCCCGTTTTGCCGAAAATAAAAGAATCGACTAATCGACTAATTCAGTGATTCTCAAAGTGGGCGATATCGCCCCCTAGGGGCGCTGGAACGATCCAGGGGGACGATAGTAGCCTCGGTGCATTTGGGGGGCGGTTAGCAACGGTATGTGCGTGTAACCGCGCACGGCAAAAACTACCCATGTGGTGTCACTGAATCAGAATGTAGATTTCCAGGGGGCACTGAGTAATTTTTTTTCTGAAAAGGGGGTGGTGGGCCAAATTCAAATAAGATTGAGAATCACTAGACTAATTGAATTTCGATTTTTATACAATTTCTGTTTCGCCGAAAATAAAAGAATCGACTAATCAACTAATTGGAACTAATAATAGTTGGAAGGACAGAGATGGAATCGAATGAAATGGAAATAAACCGACCTGTACTGTCCAGAGTCCCGGGGTCGTGTAGAGGAGCGGCGCTCTTCTGTCCAAATTGGAGATCTGGAAAAGAAAATAGAATTATTTGCTCATTAAATTCTAGAAACAATCGAATTTTCACTAACCTGATTTGTTTACGGTTTGGGATCTTCCTGGGCTGGTTGATTGCTTGGGTGGATCCATGTCGATTAATCCCTGGAAGTGCAAGTTATGTTTTTAATAAAATATCTAATTTTGTGTGGAATTTTATAAACTTATCTGAAATGAAATTTATTTGATCGAGTATAGACACAGATTATAATCTGTGGTATAGATTCGCCGACTGATTGACGACCGGTTCCTGCTTTCAAGTGCGATCGGTTGTAATGACGTCACAATCTGTGATTTTCGCCCGCTAATTAGGAGATTTTGTTTATTTGCGTGTTATTAAGAAATTAACTTATTGTTATTGCCATGTGTTATTTACCGTGTGTTATGTCCTTAATCTTGCTATTTTGCTTCCCCTTGTTCCTGATGTTGGGTTTCTTGGCCGTTTGAGCTCGTGTCGTGGAAACCGATCGTCGGGAAGGGTGTCGCCGACTGTGAGGCGAGTCGCTTCGCCGGTGACGAACGATGATTTTCCGATTAAAATTGCTTCGGATTTTATGTACCTCTAATTTTCATAGGGGTATTCGAACCCCCTCCTTCTGATTTTCTTGGTCTGGGAACTCCCCGAAGTTTGTGAAGCACCTCTCATCGATCTAACTCCGCCATTTTGTGTTGTGACGTTGCCGCTCCGGAGTAGTTTTGCACAAGGGAGACATTGGCACAACCAATCACGGCGATCCTTACAAGTCGGCCAATGAGGTAAGAGCTGACATAGCAAAAGTTTTCGGTGACACGAAAACCTGGAGTTTGCCTGGCCTAGAACTTGACTTTGATCGCGCACCGACTATTTTGGGATTTATTTAGTTGTCTTGCGATTTCATCGGAGCTTGCTTTCCACGTGTTATTACGTGAGCATTGATTTATTGTTATTACCAAGCGATCTTTCTATGATTTATGTAAATATTGTGTTCTGAGCGAACACATTCAATAACGAGACGAGATTTTATCTAAATAGTTATTGACAATGCTGCGAGCATCATCCTTGGAACTCCTACGAAAAATCAAAAAAACAAATTTTCAAATCAACAGAAATCCATATTTCTTATTTATTTTTCAATTTCTTTATTTGTAACGTACAAACTCGTGAGACAAAGCAAAATTTAATGATAAAAAGAAAATTATGTATCACATAAAGCAAAGTTAATGTATGAAATTAAAAATAGTTGAAAAACAAAATCCGAATTTGATTTTTTTTAGTGACTAGATATGAAGAATTTAAACGTTATCTTCGATTTCTTCGGGTTCATCTTTAAATTCCACAGTTTGTTCGGTAGTTTCTGTGTTTTTATCGAGCGTTTCGTCCTTTTCAGTTGGTAATTCTCGGTTTTCTTCAACGGGTAAATCCAGCGACGAATTATTCTCATTATTCTCATCGGAAGCTAGAATTATTTCATCCGGATCCGGTGCTCGCTGCTCGCGGAATGAATTCTTTGCCCGGAAACATTTCGAGGAACAAAGATTTGTCCTAAAACGGGAAAAAAATTATTTTATTTCGATGTTTTTAAATTTTTAACGTTTTCATTTACTTCGGAAATGGTGGAATCAAAATCGAAATCATGTCCGGGACCGGAAGTTAGGATTATTCCGGTCGGGCACTTGTTCTTCATGCGAAACGATTGGAATAGAGAGACCACAAAATTTTTGGTTTTTTCGTGTCGTTTTCAGTCGCCTAAATTGAAAATCGATCTACCATAAACGAAAAATTACAAAATAATTACCTTTTTTGTTACCATAATGCCCGGATTCAAATAAGATTTCCAGAGCAAATTTGAAATCATCTTCGGCGTTTGCAGTTTGATTGCATGTCATGTGAACAACGCCTGAAAAATCATAACAAAATCAAAACCGAAAAATTGCATCCTTTTGTCGACCAATTTCATTACATAGTCCCAATGGACAGGCCATTGACGATAGAAACAATTCGAGGACATTAATAGCACTTTTTATAGCTCCAACTGCTGGCAAACTAAGCAATGTCACCTGTAATGTAATTAAAAAATTCATTTTTCGTTACAAAATATGAAATTTAATTTAAATATGAACTTTAATGACCTTACTTGTTCTTTATCTGCCTTTAAAATGGATTTATCCGTTATAAAAATAGCTCGGGATATTTTCCTGAAATAGAAAAAATAAAAAATGAATCTTTAATTTAATTATTTAATTTTAATTTTTACCTTTCTGTAATTTGTTTCTCAGGTATTTGACTCAAAAAGTAACTGCTCTCCATGACGACGCGTCTATAAATCACGATTCATTTCAAACCAAACGTAAAAATGATATTCTGAAAACTTACCTGCAATTAATCCGTTTGTTTCGAGATATTACGCCCGTAATTGTCCCCGAATCGTTCAATATTAAAGCTTTGGCCGCACGTTTCAAACAATACACGCCGCCAAACACAGCGCATAACCTGCAAATAGAGAAATGAATTGTGTGTTTTTCGAATCGTAAATCGGATACTTGCAAAAACATTGCGGAAATTCACCACTGCCGTACAACCACAGAATTCTATGGTACAACGGCCACAAAAAAAGCGTGTTGGCATAGCGTCCTAAGAGAAACCTCTGAATATTTAAGTTGTAAGCAAACTCCAGGTTTTCGTGTCACCGAAAACTTTTGCTATGTCAGCTCTTACCTCATTGGCCGACTTGTAAGG
The DNA here is from genome assembly GCA_034701245.1 of Strigamia transsilvanica. NCBI lineage: Eukaryota > Metazoa > Arthropoda > Chilopoda > Geophilomorpha > Linotaeniidae > Strigamia > Strigamia transsilvanica. The sequence goes on along the minus strand of JAQIXU010001358.1, from coordinate 5,088 downwards.
ATCGCCGTGATTGGTTGTGCCAATGTCTCCCTTGTGCAAAACTAGCTCCGGAGCGGCTGACATCATCGCTATGCTCGACCCAGCTTTTAGAGCTACCTTGTGCTATAGAGTTTTAATGTTTTGTTGGCCGGTCTATTTTTGAATAATTCAAATAAATCCGAAATGTACTTATTATTTCATTGTGATGCGGATTGATTGGTCCACCGTAGTCAATTGTTGTTTTTATTGATTGTTATTGATTGTAATTAATTTTTTGGATCATAGAGCGGCCGCGCTCTGTGATTGGTCGGCATGGATTCGTGTCTTACGTTCCATCCGCAATTACTCCTTTCTGTATAACTTATTATTTACTTGATCTTGTTTGAAACTGATTTTATATTCTTGTTCTAGGCATTTTATTTCATATTTGAGTGGGATTTTGTAATTTATCTTGGATGTTCAATTTTTTACGTATTTCTTGCTGTATTGTCGTCTGCTAGTTTTTAGTTCTTAATGCTGTCACATTGGCGCTCGACAATACGTCCGCGCGAGCATAATTTTCAGATTATACCAGCTGCCTAGCTCATCCTATCGGATGAACATTTTTCTAAGGGGGCGTTGGCCTTTGTTTGATAAACCTAAAACCCATGTCCATGACAAACTTATTTCTAGACATTTAAGCAGAAAATGTTTGCCCAAAAAAATGCCATAATCATATACCTAAATTTGTGTTTGGAACACCATGAAAAAGTGAAATGAATACATTTCTATCACCCTACACAAGTTTGCGCATCCTAGAATTAGAGAAATAAAACTTTAATGGAAATTTGTTGTCAGGGACCAATTGGGGAGGATTTTACTTGTTACAAATAGCACAAAGTTTGTTTAAATTTTTCTTTTTTCGTTTTAATTGTAGTTTTCACTTCACACCCATTTAATAATCAATCACCCATGGAGTTTTCATGTGTAAAGAGAATTATCAAAGGTCGGCCAAGATTATTTATTTATTCCTGTGTAAGCTGCCCGTTATCATTTCGTCTGATATGGGGTAAACATAAAAATCGAATTCAACATTTAAAAAAAATAATTTTTTAAAGAGCCAAACAGTTTAATGTGTATGAAATGTTAAAGATGTCAAAGAAGCTCGAAAATATTTCGAAACGGCAAAGGCAGGAACTTACGAAGTCTTTGTAAATAATTTACCCGTAGTTTTTATTACGATACTTTTAAATATATACATATATATATACGCAAGTAAATAAATAAATGGACTACAAAAGTGATAATAGCAGCTATTTTATTTGTAATAAATGTTATATGGTAAGATAAAAATAAGTAAATAAATAAATAATTTTTGACAAATTTTGTCAATATTTGAGAAAATTTTGATGAATTTCAACTACTTTTGATTATTTTTCATGAATTTCAATAACTTTAGACTAAATTTTGATTGAAATCCAACTAATTTTGATCAATTTATAAAAGATTTAATAAAAATTTAATCAAATAACAATTTTCGTCAACGGATAACAACTGGACGACGACAGACTGCCATATCGTCCGTATCGAATTACCTAAATCGATATGCCGACTGCCGACTGACGATTAGTCGGTCGGTGTCTGGTCAGCGACTGACGACTGACAACTGATGACTGACAACTGACGATTAGTCCGCCCGTGTAAACATAAAAATCAAATTCGACAGCTGTATGAGGCAAAGGCGTGGCTGAATTGAACCGAGTTTGTCGCATTTTCCACTCTCTCTCTCATTCCGATCCAATCCATCAAACATGAATGTGTTTTTCTTAGGACTCTTATTCATCTCGATCGTTCACAACGGTAAAAGGAAAAATGATTTATACAAATTCATAATTCGAAAAACTTTGTAGTTTGTTTTAAACGTTCATAGTTGTGGCGATATTTTTCTCTCGTTTCATGTAAACAGCACTTTCACTCAAATGCTACCATTGTTTTGGTGCGAATTGTAAGGAGAATCCTGCAGAGTGTACTAAAGGAGAAGGTATGAGGGTTGTACGAAATGCTTGTTTCACATCCATAACGAACGGTGGTAAATTTATTTGTTTTTCTTGTATACATTTTATTTTAAAAACATTTTATTCTATTTGATGATATCAGTGGTTACAAAGTCATGTCAATCGACGAATTTGGACGATGCCGCCAAATGCGCAACGGAAACGTTAGAAGGCAAAATAACCAAATCTTATTGTTTTTGCACAACAGATCTGTGCAACAATGCACAAGTCAGCGGAGTGAACAAAATGATGATGTTTTCTGTCGTATTGGTGGCTGTTTTCACTCGAAAGTTAATTATGTAGGAAAATGCTTTATTCACGCGATGAATGTGTAATCATTTATTAATATATCAATATTTCTATAATTCCTATAAAAATAAATAATTTTAATGTAATTTAACATTTCATACACATTAAAATGTTTGGCTGTTTAAAAAAATTATTTTTTTTGAATTGTCGAATTCGATTTTTACGTTTACACACCATCTCTAGACTTATTGGGACCCTGAGGCTAGGGGGCCCCTCAACATACTTAGTCAACACACATACACTTTTTTAATGGGGCTCCTGTTTAAGCCTCATTTGGCTCAAAGTAGATCTACCCCTGCTTGCTCCTTTAATATCAAAAGTCGCAGGACATTTGTCAAACATCATTTCCTTTTGCATGTATTTTTTTTGGTTTGTTACTGTTTGTTACACTATGGTTACTGTGGCTGATTTAACTTATTCCAAGGTAAATTAAATGCTTTATCTTAACTTTATGCTGTATGGCATAATCGAAATGATGTAATAAAAACCACTTAAAACTGTTAACATGACTCAATAATTTTAATGGAATTTGTTGTCAGGGACCAATTGGGGAGAATCCTGCTTGTTGCAAATAGCACAAAGTTTATTTAAATTTTTCTTTTTCATTTTAATTGTAGTTTTCACTTCACACCCATTTAATAATCAATCACCCATGGAGTTTTCAAGTGTCTAAAGAGAATTATCAAAACCCGGCCAAGGTTATTTATTCATTGTTGTGTAAGCTGCCGGTTTATCATTTCGTCTGATATGGTGTGTAAACATAAAAATCGAATTCAACATATCGCCTGTATCGATTTACCTAGGTCGATATGCTGACTGACGACGGACGCCTGCTGACTGACGATTAGTCTGTCAGTGTCTGGTCGGCGACTGACAACTGACGACTGACAACTGACGACTGACGACTGACAACTGACGATTGTCAGTCGAATTCGACAGCTCTATCAGGCAAAGGCGTGCCTGAATTGAACCGAGTTCGTCGCATTTTCCTCTCTCTCTCTACTTCCGATCCAATCCATCAAACATGAAGGCGTTTTTCTTAGGACTCTTCTTCGTCTCCATCGTTCACAACGGTAAAAGAAAAAATAATTTATACAAATTCATAATTCAAAAATCTTTGTATTTTTGTTTTAAACGTTCATGTGGCGATATTTTTGTCTCGTTTCATGTAAACAGCACTCTCACTCAAATGCTACAATTGCATTGCTGAGAGTTGTAAGGAGAATCCTAAGCCGAATCCTAAAGAGTGTGCCATTATACCAGATATACCAAGTACATCATATACTTGTATCAAAGTCATAGCGAATGATGGTAAATTTATTTGTTTTTCTTGTATGCATTTTACTTTAAAAACATTTTATTCTATTTGATGATGTCAGTGGTTCTTGTAAGGTCATGTGGAACGACGACTGAGCCCGATTCCGCCAAATGCTATCCGGAAACGGACGAAGGCATAACCAGAACCATTTGCTTTTGCAAGACAGATCTGTGCAACAATGCGCAAGTAAGCCCAGTGAACAAAATAATGATGTTTTCTGTCGTCTTGGTGGCTGTTTTCACGCAAAAGTTTATGTAGGAAAACGCTTTATTCACGCGACGAATGTGTATTCATTTATTAATATATCAATATTTCTATAATCTCTATAAAAATAAATAATTTTGATGTAATTTAACATTTCATGCACATTAAACTGTTTGACTCTTTAAAATAATTATTTTTTTTGAAATGTCGAATTTGATTTTTCAGTTTACACACCATCTCTAGACTTATTGGGACCCTGAGGCTAGGGTCCACACATATTCACTTTTTTCATGGAGCTCCTGTTTAAGCCTCATTTGCCTCAGGCAATTGAGATGAGTTTGGTTTTGTTGACTTTATGGAAGAGTTAGTGAGTAATTTGGATTTTTATGTGAGGATATTGAATGGAACTGTTAACTGCAAACTGCTAATTTCCAAAATTTGCACTTGTCTCACCTTGAACAAATCTCGGTCCAGAGTCTTTCGCTTATCATTTATCAGTGACAAAAAACAAGGTAGCCACAAAAATTCAATGTCAAATGCTCATGTGATTTAGATAAATTGTGAACAATTTCTTAATATCTATTCGAATAATTCCACAATTGGAACATAATTTTGAAACATTGGCCCAAAATAGTTTTGTGGTTTGCATCGCATGCGAATTTGTACACCTGTGATGGTCGAGAACAAGCTTTTATTCGGTTCAGTTTGGTTCGGTTTTCCCATAAACCAAAACCGAACTTCAATCTTAAGCCTTAAGCCCCCCTTTTATCTCAAGTGCCCTGGTCCCCCCCAAGCCCTTAATCCGGCACTGAATTTACAAGAAAATTTTAGTTTCAATCCAGTGTTTTCATCTTGTCTTAGAAAAACCCTTCTTACCCTTGCTGTCGTTAATGGGTAACAATTTTGACGATCTTTTAAAAGTCTGTTTATTTTTCATCTATTATTCTTATTTTAAATCAACCTCAAAGATGAGTACATTGTGTAGACCAGGGATGCACAGACTCTGGCCCACGAGCCCTCCATTGATGACCTGGCGGCTACTACAAAAATCGAACCAAATGCTAAAACAATTGTTAAATCAATGCAATGTCACGCATCAAATTGAATTCTTCATTTACTTTTTATTATCATTCGTTGAAGGAAAGTTACTTTCCTTCCGTTCCTTCCGTTTAGCAGGTGCCAAATAGCAATCGATTTGCTGCACACAACGCCAACAGACCTCATCTACAGCGTGGTCAGTCACTT